>JACYXH010000765.1:985000-1062500 GCA_026745465.1 Lota lota
CTGTAAGTCCTGTGTGTGTGTGTGTGTGTGTGTGTGTGTTTGTGTGTGTGTGAGTGTGAGTGTGTGCATGGCAGTTAGGCTCTGATCTCTGTTATTTGGAACAGCTGTTGCTCCAGGTTGTGGCCTGTGGATGTGTTCAGGGGATGAATGCTGAGGCTGTGCCCAGGTGGACAGCCACTTTGTTATGGGGAAAGCAGCAGAGAGCCAAGGGGTTGCTGGACCATGGAGCAAGAGACGAGAACACATACATCATCCCACAGTTTAGGGCCTGCTGAAAGACTCCCACAGAGAGAGGGGAGAGAGAAGGGGGAGGAACAGAGTACATTAGGGGGAGTTAGTTGTGTGTGACACCTCAACAGGAAATACAGATGTTCACAAAATGATTTAAAATAGTCAGTAGTCAATTTGAATCATTGTCGTCCACAAAGAGGGATGCAAGCAGAGGTACATACATATGCACACATAAATATTATATAGTGCATCCTATGCATAGAAGTATTATAACTGTAAGATGATAGCGCCATATCACAAGCTAGCTGAAGCTTCAGAGTAAAAAATAAATAAAAATGACAAATCCCACTCAGTCACTCATAATTGATGTTGTTGGGACTCATTTGATGAACAGTTAAACTAAAGCCACCACAGCAAATGAACTCATGGAAAGATATTTAAAGATAGTTTCATACACACACACACACAAAAAAACACACACACACACACACACACACACACAAAAAAACATACACACACACACACACACACACACACACACATGCACACACACACAAACATATAAATGCAAGGTGACATTCGTTGTACATACAATGTTTTTACGCCCCATCGTGGGACACACACACACACACACACACACACACGCACGCACAGTAAACACACACAGGGTTTCCTGGTCTGGCGTTGGCGATGTGGGGCAGCACTAGGTCTCTTGGGAGCGTGGTGATGGGCGTGCCACTGCGGCAGCGACCTTGGCACATTAAAGTATTTTTAGCCTGCGGTGGCTCCACCGTCCTCCCTGATAAAAAGACTTATGATGCGTTCCTAATGTGAAACATATTCTGTCTGCAATGACAGGGACTCCCCCAGTCCTCCCCAATCCACCACCCTCTCTATCTCCCCCTTCCACCTCCCTCTCTCTCCCTTCCTCCCCCATCCTCCTCCCTCCCTTGCATCCACCGACCTCTCCCTCCCTTCCTCATTGACCTCCTCTCCCTCACCCCTGCCTCTCCTCACCTCCCTCCCCCATGCACCTCCCTTCCTCTCTCTCCCTCCCTCCCTCTCTCCCACCTCCACCTCCCTCTATCTCCCATTCACCTCCCTCTTTCCCTCCCTCCCCCATCCACCTCCCTCTCTCTCATTCCCGCATCCACCTCCTCTCCCTCAGCCTCCCTCTCCCCACCTCCCTCCCTCCCTCAAGCATGTGACCTATTCTGGGAGATTGAAAAACATCCCGGTTCTATTTTAAAATTGACCATCACTCATCTGGTGAGAGGACGACTATCTGAGAGAGCGAGCGAGAGAGAGAAAGAGTTTGAGAGAGAGAGGGGGCAATGGAGGGAGAGAGGCAAACATTTAGGGATAAAGAAATATGGAAATAGAGAAAGAGAAAGAGAGAAAGAGAGACAGAGAGAGAGAGAGAGAGAGAGAGAGAGAGAGAGAGAGAGAGAGAGAGAGAGAGAGAGAGAGAGAGAGAGAGAGAGAGAGAGAGGGTGCAGTTGTCAGGCCACAGAGCATCTATTAAAACACCACATCTGGGATCATCATCACCGAGCGCAGCCGCTGGTGGGGTGTGTATGTGTGTGTGTGTGTGTGTGTGTGTGTATGTGTGTGTGTGGAGGGGGCTGGCAGTTAGGGGGTAGAGGCGAGGGGATACAGTGGTACAATGGGGGAGGGGGGGTGGGTACAGGCAGACTTTTATTTATTTGATTTTTAAATGAAAGAAAGAAAGAAATCTAGTGCTTTGATTTTAAAAGATCTGCCTAATCACAGTTTAATCTCCATGTGTAGATTTCTATAATTATTCACTGTCAAAGAACCGGCATACAAACATAACCTTGAAGATGTTCCATGGTCGTTTTTCTCTTTTTTTTTTTTTCGTATTTCCATAACTCCACGTTGTGTTTTTGTTCCAGAACTCGTTTTGTTATACTTGCCGAACGTCTGCTTTCGGAACAGAACTCACTTGACTGTTTAAATTTATTGATGGCTTTTGTCACTCAACACGTTGGAAAAACACTGGTGGATTTAACAACTGAATAAACACATGGCATGACCGGAGAAGAGAAACGTTCTGGCACTGTTTGAGGGTCTCAACATTTATATCAATGAGAAGTTGAACCCAAAGAGGATTCACCGTTCGCTCGACGTGGAAAAATCTGAGAGTTAGTCATCACAGACAATGAAGTTTGGTCTTGGGATCTGTGGCTTTCTCTCTTTCTCGCCCCCCCCCCATCTCTTTCTGCTTTTTCTTTCCCTCCCCCTCTCTCTTTCCACACCCAATTCTTTCTTTTCTGTATCCTCTCTCTTAATCAAATTCCTCTCTTCGTGCACTCTCTCCCGTTAATCTTATTTACCTTCCCCTCACCCTCTCTCTCCCCTCTCTCTTTCTTCCCTCACCCTCCCTCTCTACCTCCCCTTCCTATCTTATATCATTCCTATAAAACCCATCTCTATCTCTCTTTCCTCTTACCTTCTTTCTCTCCCCCTCTCTTTCGTTAATCAACTTCCCCCCTCTCTCTCTTTCCAAACCTTTCTCTGCCCCCATCCCCCTTTCTCTCTCTTTTTCCCTCTCTCTCTCCGTCCTGGCCGGACACATGAAAGGTGGACAGCTGAGGTCCAGTTCCACTCCACCGACCCAGGACTCTTCACTCTCTCTCTCCCTTCTCTATTCTCTCTCTCCCCCTCCTCCCTCATTCTCCTCTTACCCTCTGTCTCTTCTCTCTTCTTTCTCTCCTCTCTCTTCCTCCCCTCTCTTTCCCCCATCTCCCACTCCCTTCTGCTCTCTTTGTCTATCTCTCCTTCTCTCATCTTTCTTCTGCTCTATTCTTTCTCCCTTTTCTCTTTCTCCCCACTCTCTTGCCCTCTTTCTCTCCCCTCTCTCTTGCTCTCCCTATCTCCCGCTCCCTTCAGCTCTCTTTGTCTCCCTCTTCTCTCATCTCTTTTTCCGCTCTCTTCTTTCTCTCCTCTTTCTCTCCCACATCTCTTTTTCCTCCATCTCCCTCTCCCTTCCACTCTCTTTTTTCTCTCCCTCGTTCTCTGTCCTTCCGACCTCTTTCCTTCTCTTTTGATGGAGTGCAGTCCAGTATCCGGTGGTTCTGGCCGGGGTTCATGGACCAGGACTCAGAGTGAGAACAGGGAGGGCAGCAGCTGGTCCAGGACAAAACGTCCTCTCCCCAAGGCAGGAATAGAGGGACCTGAAGGAGCGCAACACACCCAGGGTCTCTGGGTCTGTACAGTTGAAGCACAGGAACAGTTATTATAGGTGGATTATCATTCATTATATAAGAGGTTTTGTGCCAATGTGTGGGTTTTAATCAGCTGCAGTGATTTGGATTAACTCCGATTTAGACATGTACTTGTTGATCTAAAATATTATGCCGGCAAGGTTTAAAAGTTTATATTAAGTATCCTGGCATTTGCCATGTTATAAACATTTACATATGACTGACTAATACTACCACTACTAATGCAAGTACTACTATTGCTGGCTACTTCTACTACTACTATTATAATAATCGTAATAATAGGGGCATTAAGTGATGTATTTGGATTAAAGGAAGCTTTAAAGTGAAGCCACGCCGCAAGCTCTGTCACTGTCTTTTTTCTTTCGTTTTAAACATGACCAATTTCCTCCTCCTACTACTTTTACAGCTGTGCATAATTAGTCCCAACTCCCCAAAATTAATCACCCATCTTAATCACATGGAAATCACTTTTCAAAAACCCCTTCACAGCATCACACGGTGACACCTGATGGTATTGTAATGAGACACATGTGTGTTTCAGACATAAATGCATCCACGTGATCGTTTTCCGTTTTTTCCGCAGAAGTGCAATCATCAGGCCACGACCAACAGAAATAATAGACCGCTGGGTGAGGCAAATAATGTGAGCTTTCCAAGTACCATAGCCCTCTGTATCTCAAGAGGATTCTAAAACGATAACTTCACCACAAACTCCCCAGAAAAAAAGATTCCCCACTCTCAATTCCTGCATAAAGCTAGATACAACACGACGGAATGCCAATTATTGTGATACTGTTGATGTAATTGTCATTTAGAGCTATAAACTGGTAAGATATTTTTAGATATAATAGTGCTGAGCATTCCCATGTTCTGTTCTGCTAGCTCTGTGTGTTTGTGTGTATGTGTGTTTGTGTGTGTGTGTGTGTGTGTGTGTGTGCACATGGTTGTCCTGCTTGTTGTCAATGTAAACATTTTGTCCTACCACCAGTCAATTTACAAAATGCTACTGTACACTTTTACATTTTGACTGTGATTGTGATTGACTGTGATAGAAGTAAAATGCTGGTTAACAACTTTGTCTCTTAAAAAGATGTGTGCTATCATGGATGAATACCAAACATTTAGCCAGAAGCTATGATTACTACTACTTGCAATGTACAATGAACAGCGTGCTATGGTACAATTATTCACATTGTTCCTTTTGAACAATAGGGACGGTATCCCTCTTAGAAAAGGCAGAGCACTAACGTTGCTTCTGTGTGTTACGCTTGAGAGAGTGACTCAGCTGCTTGTTTGAGACAGGACCGGTCCTCTCACATTTTCTGGACTCATTCAGCCATGAAAGCAACAAACCCTGATGAGAAGACATAGGTGGAACCCCCCCCCACCCCCCCCCCCCCCCCCCCCCTCTCCATCCCATATCCCCTTCCCACCTCCACCTCCACCCTCGACCCCGGCCCTATGATTGGAACGTGCGTGATGAGATGGTGGCAACTGGATAGAGGCCCAGGTCTGTCAAGATCACAAAGGAGGGGAACCATGGCCAGAAGAAGAGAAGAGAATGGAGTGGAGGGGAGAGAGAAAGAGGGGAGGGGAGAGGGAGGGTGATAATTATCCTGTGACAGATTCATTTGACCCTAGTTAACGGGTGAGTTTCCCCCCCCCCCCCCCCCCCCCGGGGGCTTATGTATTCCGCTCCCCGGCCAGATTATTCCGATCGGAATCGTCATCGCCAGTGCAATCATCGGCGGCCGACGGTTGCTCGGGTCACAGGGACATTCGGCGCGCACGTGAAAGTGCACCCACGTGAAAGTGCACGCACGCACGAGAAAGTGCACGCACGAGCGCACGGATGGGGCCTTTCATGCAGTGTTGTGCTATTATTACTGCTGACTGTTCAGCAGACGCTTTCATCCAAAGAAACGTACAGTTAATACATATACAGGTTGTTAAGGACTCGGAGCAGGTGAGGGGTTCCGGCATCTTGCTCAAGGATGCCTACAGGTTAGGCCGTGGACATTGGGGGGTTTGAACCCAGAACCTTTTGACTGGGAGTTGGACACCCCTCCCCCCCCCCCAGACACAATCTTCGATGTATTATACCTGTAGAAATACTCAGTGTTTGTGGCTATTCCACTGGCCTAGTGCGAACCGTGCTCATGCACGTGGGGAGGGGTGACCGTTAAGGTACCATGAAAAATGCGATTATTTGTAATGGCGTGACGTTTTCTGGAATATGGCGTTGGCGTCGAAGGAAAGCAGATCATCACTGTCACAGGCGAGCTGGAACGACGACGCTGAGTGATACACCCGCCCAACCGGGATGTCGTTTTCTCTAGCTGAGCTGCTGTTTGCTAGTTGTACTAGTTCAACTTTTGTGAAACGAGTGAAACATTCCTTTTCCCAAAACTAGGTCAATGCTATTTGCTGTCTTATTTGTTTTATTATTATTTTTTTAATTTTTTTTACAGATTGCATACTGGATTCCTACCACCTACCCGTTGGTAAAAGCACACACACACACACACGAGAAATTGTTTTATACTAAATATTTTCCTGTGTGTCAGTCAACACCTGTAATACGTGTTTTGGCAAGCAGTGAATAACTTTGAACAATCATGTCAGTGACACACTACAAAGTCCGTAAACCGTGGAGCCATGCTATCAGACATGCAGCCTCTGACAGCCTGACAGTGAAGTAAGGCCTCGTTAGTATGCTGGTGCCCGTATTCACCACCACAAACCAAATATTCGGAGATAATATTCACCCTGCCCTTATCTGCTACACCAAACGCCTCCAGGTTGTGGTTTTGTGTTGGCTTGCTGGCCTCTGTTCAATCTATAGATAAGCCCCCCTCCCCCCTTCTCTTTCATATACTGTAAAGGATATGGGTTTTTACTGTGTGCTCAGTTCCCCCTCTGCCAGTGTAAACGTTCCACACACAAACACACACACACACACACACATACACGCACACACACACATAGCAGACATAGCAGATGCAATGTATATTTTTTCAGCCATAGCTCAGCGTCTACATCACAGCGCGCGGCTGATTTTAATCAGTGGTGGTACCTACCTGAACCCTGCAGACCACCGCATGCATGAACGCATGGGTGCATTCCCCCCTACAGCACACACACACACACACACACACACACACACACACACACACACAAACACATACACATTCATTCGCACAAAAACATTAAAACATTTAAACACACACACATACATATTATCCAGGCACACAGACACACAGACACACACAAAGAAAACATTCCGCACAACCACAGAACACAACAACAACACAACACAAAACAACACCACATAAAATGCCAGTTCAAGCCCACTCGCTCTCTCTTACTCCATCCCCAGCTTATCAGTCTCTCTCTCCCCGTGGAAGGAGTTGAGCCCAGGCCTCGGCCAACACAGACAGAGAGGAGTGACAGGAGTTTGGCGGGAGGAGGCTGATCCCCTGGCTGGATCCCGGAGGGTCTGGGCCTCGGAGATCCTCCAGAGCCATGCTAAACATGCCGCCAGCGCTCGGGCTTTTGAGAAAAACCAGCTCCTGGAAATAACACACTGTCCGTCCTGATGAGGAGATCAGCCGCGGGATCGCTGGAGCTGTTTGTTCACGCATCCACCCACCATTCTATGCTATCGGAGCTAGCTGGTGTAGTGCATGGAAGAACTAAATGACAGATAGCATAGCACATTGAGAAGGAAAGGGTGGAAAGTGCAGAAAAACGACTAAATTAGTGCTAGCATTGCATTAGGAGCTATAGTATGAGAAAGACTACAGTAGCCCCATATGTGCCTCCTGCGTTCAGTACGAACATGTATGAACACACGTGGCTACGTAGTCGCACTCCGTCACCACCGCGGATGGCTGGGGACAAAAATACACTGGTCTTTTTTAACCACTTTCCAAATCTCGGAATGGTTCTTTGAAAGTACGCCCCACACTCACGCATGTGTCCTCATGAAAGACGCACTGCGAAACAATGCTGTGAAACAAACATTTAAATCCACTTCTCGTGTCACATCGTCGGTTTTTAACCAATACCCCCAGAGTGCGGCCATGTTTGGAGTGCTGCGCTCAAGCCATTGACGTAAACAACCATGGATGTATTGGTTAAAACCGATGAATCGATAAATTAAGGGGATTGAAATATTTGGTTTGCAGCATTTCAACAGTATCAGTGCGTTTTTCATCAGGACACATGCGTGAGTATGGTGGGTACTTCCAAATAACCGATTTGACACTGGGAAGTGGTTTAAAAGGCCAATGTGGTTTTGTCCCCACCCAGCCGCGGTGGCGACAGAGTGCGACTCCATAGCGACGTGTGTTAGATGGTTACACAGTGTAGGAGGCACATGGTGCTAAACTACACTAAAGCTAGCATAGCATGGGAAAGCCTAAATCCCTGCTAGCATAACATGGATAACTATAGAATGAGAAGGATTACATTGGAATGATCATAGTTCTACTAGCATAGCATGGATAGACTAGATTAAATATAGCATAGCAATTAAAACTAGCTAACGAGCTAGAAAAGCATTGAGAGGTTTACACAAAATTAGAAAAGTGTAAACCATGTTGTTGCATCTGCTATAGGTGGAATAACTGGATTTGGAAAGCCTACCGTTGTTGTCAGAACTTGTAGAGAAACAAGCCACAAAGTATATGAAAACAAGCCCAAAAGTAGTGACGTGGCTTTCTAAAATAGGCCAAAAAGCAACTAGTTGACCCATGTTGTAGTTAGCCGCGACACTAGGCCTGAGTTAGCCCCCCACTTTCACTACCTAGGCCCCCTTTAGTCGTGTATAGCAGAATAAAAAATTTCAATTAATTTTGTTCTTGGAAGCACTCACTTTGGAAAAGGGGGTTAAGACTTTGGCGCATAACCAATGCTAGTTTTCCGTGAGAGAAAATGTATTCGATTTGAACACTTTTAGTCTATTTATAATTGCTGACAAAAATTGCTGTGCCTTTGAAAAACAAAATGTTTTACTGGTAAAAGTTTCACACGTCTTAATTTAATTCTTCATAGTTGATGTTCTCATAACATGGCTGTAGTTTAACTTATAATGGCAGAAAGTTGTGTTGATTTAAATAGATAAATGCCATTTAGTTGACACTTTTGCATACATTCTTAGCATGGGTGGCCCAGTGGGAATCAAACCCCCTAACACCTGGAAAATGTTAATGCCATGCTCTTCCAGTTGAGCCAGACAGGACCTGCTCATTGCAGGCAAGATGGAGAAAGGATTTAGTCTCATGGTTAGTGTTAGAGTTCGACTCCCATACGAATGGTTCTGGGTTTGAACCCCAATGTCTGCAGCCTAACCTAACCAACCTGCTCCTTAAAGACACGAATCTGAATGCACTGTAAGTCACACCTACTAATTGGCTCAATAGTAGTACATTAGTAAATAGGAGTAATAAGTACTTTTCTTCTTTAAGCTGCCCTAAGATACCCTAACCCTAACCTGCTCCTCAATGACATGTATCTGAAAAAGGAGTCACTGTATGTCTCTTTTGATAAAAGCATCTGCTACATGACTAAATGGCAGTAGATAGAAAAAAGAAAAAAAAAGAGTTGATCAACGGTTATGAGGAACCAACCGAGGCGTCCCAGCACGGCTCCCTGCGGTACGCCAGGCTGATGATGTCACTCTGCGGTCGGCGGGTCCTGTGTCATCATCGCCATGCGAAGATTTCCCATGTTATTCCCCTGATGGCCTATGGTTGTGGCCTCACTATGCAGTGTGACGCGCGCGTGGTTTCCGGGGGATACCTTGATAAACATTCCAGCTCTTAGGCCGTGGCCATCTTTATTTATATCACACATTTCGCACGCACACAAAAATCAACATACACGCTTTGTGTCGAAAATGTAATATGTAATATTGATATTTGGGAATGAAATATGACTGTGGAAGACTTCTGTTGGAGCCTCCAATGTTACAACATTTTTGGAAAGATCAGAGAGAACAGAACTAATTTCGGTTGAAAACAGTTGGCTAACATTCAGGATACTCTGGAGTTAATTTTAGCATCTGAGGGTCGATTAGCTAGAGGGTCGATTAGCTAGAAGCTGCTTTTCAAAATTCTGTTATCACTCTTTAAACTAATGGACCAACCCAAGAGGGGGGCCTTGAGCTCTGAATGGCTCGTAATTTAAAGAGATGAATATCAGAGTTGTATTACTCACACAACAATGGGAGCCAGTAAAAACATCTAGAAAATTAGCTCTGGTTTCTAGGAACTGGCCTGAAGTGAAGCTTACTGGCCAGAGTGTACTTGTTTGCTGCAGATGTTATTGTTTGGTTAATCCTACAGGACATTTAAAGTCAATTGATAATTAGAAAACTGACATCACAGTTGTTTTCATTTACTTTACGTGAATCTGTTACATCTTTATATATGGTCCCAAAACTAGCGGAAGAGTTTGACTTAACTAACTCCTTGCCTGCATGCTCTATCGAGCATGCAGGCTATTGTGTATACTTTGCCAATCTTTTATGTCAGATCACTTTCAACACATTTCTTTATTCTTAACCCAAAACACACACACAAGGACACTGTCAAACACACACACACACACACACACACACATACACACACACACACACACACACACACGCGCACACACACACACACACATACACACACAGCTCGTCTTTTGACACAAATGTGCTATAACTAACACACACACACACACATACACACACACTCGTGCACACTATCAAACACACAAAATCAATCAGAGAATGATACAAAAACACGCACACACACACACACACACACACACACACACACACACACATTTACTGTGAAATCCAAACATCTCCCTGGGATGGTTTACAGAGTCCTCCAAGGTTTACTTCCAGCGTCTCCCATGCAAAGTAGCCATGTGTATCCAGATGAAATTGCTGTGACTGTTGCCTCCTTACGAGAGCGTAAACATACCCCGGAGTCCTGCTCTGGCTCTCTGAACCTGGCAGGGCCCACATTGGCCCCTTCTCCCCCCTTGCCCCCATCCTTGGCCCCTGCATTCCATTGCTGCAGGACGTTGGTGTTTGTGCCACCGATGCACACGCATGCACACACACACACACACACACATACACACACACACACAGACACACACACACACACATACACACACACTCCTCTTCCTCAACCACCTCCAAACTCATGTGTCCACCCACACACAAACACACACACTCCAGCACCACCTCTCCACCACCAGTCCTCCTCCTCCTCCTCCTCCTCCTCCTCCTCCTCCCCCACCTCCTCCTCCTCGTTGTCGTTGTCGTCTTCTCTCCCCTCGCGTGTGTCTCCGCGCCAGGCCAGCGCCAGTGGCGGGCCTACTCCGTGGCGAGGCTCTGTGCGGTGGACCACGCCTGTGTGGTGTGATTTACGCTCCTCTCCTCCCCTCCTTTCCTCCTCCTCCACCTCCTCCCCGGGGCAGCCAGAGAGAGAGGGGATCCAGGAGGCCGATCCTGGGGCCCTGACTCTGGTCTGGTTTAGGTTTCCCTCCCCACTGCCACTGTGCCACACCTAGTAGTACGATCTGCACTCAATGAGACTAGTGTTTACACTCATGGAGGATCAGGGGGGTTGAAGTCAGAGAAAAACCCCAATAAAAGAACTTGAAGCCCGCACAAATAGATCCAGACATGCAGACAGACTGTCTGCATGTCTGTGTGTGTGTGTGTCTGTGACTCTGCCTGTATGTCTTTGCCCATGCCTGTGTTTGTGTCTGTCGGTCTCCCACCATATTTCTGCCTGCCTGTCTGTGTCTGTGTCTGTGTGTGTGTGTGTGTCTGTCCACCTGTCTACTTTTCATGAGACCCACCCTGTTCCCTTTTCTCTCTCTTTCAAATTCTTCACACATGCTCTCGTGCTTTGGCTTTCCTCTGAATGGCTTCGCATGCGGAGGTTTACTCGTTTAACCCCGGTGTGCAATGAGCCCAGTCTCTCATGTTGAGAGACAATTCCCTCTCTCTCTCTCTCTCTCATGGTCCCTAGTGATGTATCCAGTTCACCCACTCCTTGGACCCATCCCTATATGACACCACCACAATGGCGATCTCTGCTCAGAATCTGAAGGGGAAGTCAGAGGAGATACTGATTAAGGCAAACCATGTGTGCACTATATCTCAATTACGACTGCACTCAGGGCAGTGCAAAACACACTGCGTGGCATGTATAGCAGAATAGGCGGTTTTAGGAAAGGTCCATGAAGTCTCCAACTGGAGCCTTTAGTAAAAACCTTGACTGCCAGGCTAATGGAAGGCAAGTATTCAAGAATGTAGAATCTGTGTCAAGGAAAGAATGTAAAATGTATTCCCTAGGCGTATGAACGACTTTGAAACATCTAGAGCATAAGAACCTGCATAGCAAGGTTGAAAAACATCCACCACCCATTCTAATTGTAGCAGCTAGAGACGAATGAATGCTGGTTAGTTCTGCCCTCTGGCATTGTGGGAAACAGAGTTTTATTTTGATTACTGGAATGCCTTGACGATACATTGCCTTGGGGTTGACAGGCCAAGAGTTAATGCCAAGTCCTCCCACCAGACTTTCAGCATGTTGGTCTGAAACAAACTCACTTAAACTTTCACTTGAAACATACCTTTTTAGTTGAGCTTTCTTCTAATTGAGAAGTGTGTAATCTAATATAGTAGAAATCTACCTCTCTAAATAATATCTGTTATTTCGATTTTCTTAGTGTTATTTTAGTGTTCTTTGCCTTACGAAATCACTTCGCAGTTTTGCACTCTATCGCGTAAAGAAGAGTTTGATTGATTGATTGATTGATTGACACCAAGTGATATCTGCTCCGGTTCACGGATCAATTGTTCTGCATTTTGAATCCCATGCATGCAGCGTTGAGTGTTCCTAGTGAGTGTTAATCAGTGTTCACCTGTGGGAAAGCTATTACCTCACAGAACAATCAAACAAGATGTGTCACCTCTTGTCATGCGATTAGTCTTATCTAAGGTCCATAAAACAAAGGTTAAATCAACACTTAGAGACTTGTCTTATCTATTTAAAGACCGGGTGTATCCATCAACTGCTGCCTTAAGCAAAATTGGCAGACGTGATAAAAATTGGCAACATTGATTTGCCCTCGGCGAAACAATGTTGGCAATGTTGCCAACAGACACGTCAATTTGATCCGGGTTGGTATGTGTGTGAGTGTGTGTATGTGTATGTGTGTGTGTCTTTTTTTGTGGGTGTGTGCCTGTTTTCATCTGCAGTTTTCGCGTGCAGGCACTTATCAATGCGGACATCATAATTGTGACAGATGTATATCACAACAATATTATCTACTTAAAGGGATGATTTTAATTGTTGCAGACTTAAAACTGCTGCTCTGTAAGTTGATTCATGTGACTTAGGTCTTACCATGCAGTCATGGGCTCATTCTGCTCGGGGCATAGCTGTAGTCTCTGGAGTGTGCCCTGACTCCAGCGCACTTTGTAAGCTCAAGAGCTCTGATGCTGCTTGTTCAGACTAATTAGCCTTCCAGGAATGGCAGCGTATTTCTTGGTTGACACCGACCCCGGGCCATTGAAACACACACACACACAAATATACTTCATAGAACTTGCACCCACACACACACACACACACACACACACACACACACACACACACACACACACATACACACACTGAGTCACTTTGAGGTGAGTTGAGGCTTTTTGTGTGAACTGGTTTGGGCTGTGTGAGTGTTTAGCTGTTTGTGTGTGGGTGTGTGTGTTTGTCTGTGTAGATGTGTGCGTATGTGCACATGTGTGTGTGTGCCTGCGTGTGTGTGTGCGCGCCTGTGTTTGTCTGTGTAAATGTGTGTGTGTGTGTGTATAATTATGTATGTGGCCTAGGGATAAGGCACAAATCCCTATCAAATGGTTCAAGTTCTTTAATCTCTTTTGGGTAATAGTTTGTAAGTGAATCAGACTTTGAGATGTAAATGGCATTTGATGAGTGCCATCATTTTGTCTTCTTAAAAAGACGATGATGTGTCCAATCTGATGACATAGTTTGTCTAGCGAACGGCAGATCCAAAATACTTTGGATGTTCAATCCAGTATATATATATATATATATATATATATATATATATATATATATATATGCTGGGTTGAAAATTCATTTTAGTATCAAGATGATTGATTTATACAGATTGATTAAAATGTTGCAGCAGGAGTGAAATTAAAAGCTTGGATTCCAGACTTCATCAACAAGTCAGGGAGCCTGGTATTCAAGTGTTGGACCGCCTCCTTGTTTGTTCAACTCGTGTGCGTCTTTAAGGAGAACCTTCTGGTTTCTTAGTATGTTGTAGTATATGGAGTTTGCGAGACAGATTTAAGTCCAAAATAAAAGTAAAAAAGGGCGACATCCTTGACCTTCAACTGTAACTCACATCTTGAACCTTGATTCACACACACACACACAATAAAATAGAAACAGCACAAACAATAAAATAAATACAAAAAAAGCACTCAAAAACATTTTTGGGTTATTTGTAAGCTGATGCTGTTTGGCAGAACGAGGCTGGTCGTTCGTCTCTCGGAGTGGGCTTGAGGCAGGTTGATGGATGCATGAGGTGCTATGTGATGTGGTCTGTTCTCCCCAGCTCCCTGGCCCCCTGACAGAGGCATGCTGGACCCACAGGAGGCGCGGTGCCCGTGTCACGAGCCCAGCCAACACTATTCTCCAGACGCAGGCCTTCCAAGTGCTTCCAAGCGACGCCGACAAAAAACCACAACATGGGCTTTGTTTTGTATTCATTACTGTGAGTCAGATTTACGTTATAGCGTTAGTACAGCTTTAATAGGAGAATGAATAGCTTTGCATTGTTTCACTTGTATCCCTAATCTCTATTTAATCATTCTCCGTATCCTCCACGTATTGAATGACCTAAATGCCATTTATGAATCTATTGGAAATATTTACAAGTACTAAAACACTTTAAGGTTCACTATTTTGTTGTTTGGCCTGGACTCATTCCCCCCTCATGATTTAGTAGGCTCTGTGGCAGAATTTGTACTGAAAGTGATGTGAATAATTCAGCTGTGCCTGTTACTCTATGCAATATAAGAGGCGGGGATGACTTACGTTTATGCCCTTGACTGCCTGACCGATGCTTATGTGTGTGTGCATGCACAAGTGTGTGCAAACAGCAAGTCAGCGGTTTTTCGTCCACACGCTGTTGCACACACAAAATACGTGCGCAATGGGTGTATCTTCAACCTTGCACTCTCGTACATACCATGACATGCATCTGTCTACGTGCACACTCTCACAGCGCACGTAGACGCCATTGCAAAAGTACAACAGATTACGTGTATTTTGTGTGCGTGTGTGCATTGGCCGTATATGTGTATTTATTAGGTGTGTGTGTGCGTGTGTGTGTTTATTGCGTGTGTGCGCTCCTGGTTGAGCATGCGGCTCCAGGGCAGGCAGTGGCTGTGCAGGAACATGAACGTTTCCATGACAACGGCCGGGTTAATCTCCTGCGAGCTGTCAGCTCTCGTCACCTCGCTCACGAACATGACAGCATCATCACACAGACAGACAGACAGACGGCTCCTCCTCTGGGCGCTGTAGAGCATTCACACACAATTCTCACCGCTGCAGCGTGGTGAAGGAGGGTGCAAGGTAACCTCTAGCACCTCTGTGCAGATTAGCATGTTTGTATGTGATCGGAGTGTGTGTTGTGTGTGTGTGTGTGTGGGGGGGGAAGATGTGTGTTTGTGTGTGTGTTGTGCAAATGTGTGTTTATGTGTGTGGTGCAGATGAATGTGTATCTTTGAGTGTGTGTGTGTGTGTGTGTGTGTGTGTGTGTGTGTGTGTGTGTGTGTGTGCGTGTGTGTGTGTGTGTGTGCAGATGTGTGTGTATCTCCGTGTGTTGTAACTATTTTGTTCATCAAAGTGAAGTTGGGACCGAAGGTGGTTTTGGTGTTCAAATCCCAATACAATTTATTTTCAATTTTCCTTCTCAACTCATAGTCTGAAGTACCTTGTCTGATAGTTCTGCAGTAAACCTGCATAGAACTACCAGACAAGGCCCATGGCCCACAGCAAGATCTCCTCAACAATCTATAAAGTGTTCACAGCGAAGCTTCTCCATCTCTACTTCAGACACTCCACATCTCTTACCAGTTTTAAATTGTTCTTGAAGTTCTGCTAGTCATCTGTAACTGGGTTGGGTGGGTTTTAGGTGTTATTAAGACCAATATAATACTACTGTTATTATTTTGCCTTTTCAATTTCATTGTATTGTATTTTATCGTATTGTATTGTATTTTTATCTTACATTATTGCATCCCGGCATGGGGACCACATATGGCTAGTGCCTATATTCACAACCTGGCTAGCAGGTTGTGAATTGTGGTGCAATTGTGAAGTGTGTGTGGTCCCTGACAAATAAACAATAAACTAAATGAACTAAACTCAGCTAATATACCTGACTTACTGTAGAAGACTGTAGAGATTTAGGAGAAAATCTGTATTTTTCTTAATGCTAATGTTTTATATTGGTTACGGAGATGACCCTTGCCTTGTCGCAATAATTAAATTGAATTGAATTGAATGACCTGTGTTTTACTCTTTTGCATTTGATAAATACAATTTTGACGATCCAAGTAAATCAAACGTTGCTGCCAGTATTTACTGGCAGCCGTCTGGATCTGCTTGGGCCCAGAGGTGTAACTTATGAGAGAAATCAGCTGGCTGCCGACATGGGTGGATCAAAAACCAAGGGCAGCATCAGTACATACCGAACCTGAAACCCGAACGCCCCTCTGGCACGGCGTTTCCTCCACAATCCATCATCCCACTTCTCCCTTCTCATTCCTCATCCAGGATCTCTCTCTCTCTCTGTCTCTCTCTCTCGCTCTCTGTTATGAATGCACCTGTTTGCTTTCCCTCCGCCACATCCCCGTCTCGCTGTTTGAGCCCCCAGATATATTTTCACCAGACCCAGTGTTCCTTTTCATAATGAATATCACAACACATACACAGAGCCATAGAGATATTATTGACGTATTTCTCTTTTACGAAGGTGTGGTGCAGGATTGTGTAGCGGTGAGGGTGTTTGACTCCCAGCCCTAAAGGTTCTGGGTGTGATCAGTGAAGCAACTGCCTGTATGAAGTCGACCGCCTGGCTCAGTACAGCCAAGACAACAACCTCGCTCTCAACGCCGACAAGACCAAGGAGCTGGTGGTGGACTTCAAGAGGAAGAGACAGGTATATGACCCTATCACCATCACTAGGTCTGCTGTGGAGAGGGTAAACAGCATCAAGGTCCTGGCGATCCACATCACCAACGACCTCACCTGGGACAAGCATACCAACCAGGTGGTAAAAAAAGCACAACGTCGCCTATTTCACCTTAGGCGGCTGAAAAAGTTTGGCTTGGGGCCCAAGATCCTGGGGGCCTTCTTCAGAGGCAGAACGGAGAGCATCTTGACGGGATGCATCACTGCGTGGTACGGGAACTACACTGCCCAAAGCCGCAAAGCGTTGCAAAGGGTAGTGCGGACAGCTGAAAGGATCAGCGGATGTGAGCTTCCCTCCATCCAGGACACCTACAAGGTGTGTCAAGAAGGCCCTCAGACTCATTAGGTACACCAGCCACCCCAATCATAAACTGTTTGAGCTATTGCCGTCTGGGAAGCAGTACTGAAGCCTCAGGGCCAAAACCAAGAGGATGACGAAGTTTCTTCCCCCAAGCAGCCAGGCTCCTGGAAAATCCATTACCCCCAAATCAACTCCACGCACACTACAACAACCAATCATTTGATTATCTGCATTATATTCTGTATTTTGCACAGCATTTTTTATTTTTTATTTTGTGGCTGGTACCGCTACCACTTGAACACATTATTGTATTGATGTTGCTACTCATTATTATTATTATTATTATTATTATTATTATTATTATTATTATTTATTATTACTTAATTTGTTATTGTTCTTGTAATGATGCTACTATGTGACTGTTGAGGATCCAAGCCTAAGAATTTTACTCTTGTGTACTTGTACGTTAAGATGGAATAAAAGCAACTCTGATTCTGATTCTGTAGGTATCTTTGAGCTAAAAATGCCCTAACCCCTAAACAAAGATTAAAAAGTACTACTACTTTTCATTCTTCAAACATACTCATGATAAAACAAAACAGACAAGCCATGTTGGCATGCATATACATTTTTGAAAATAAAAAAATTAATGGGAAAAGAAAGGTTATTGTGGGCATCCTACGTCCCACTTGCTACCCTGCTGTGATCCACATGCAGCTCCTGACCCACAATTAGCAAACCACTGTGTTAAAGGAAAGGAACACATGAGATATGAAACGGTACAATAGGTGTTGTGACTCTGCTGAGATGGGGAACATTACGTGTGAACAACAGTAACTGTTTCCTGGGAGTGGTCCCCGACCGGAGTCCACAGCTCTGTCTTCACTCAAGTCAGCGAAAGGCTGGCCTATAAAAAGATCCTGCCTACTGACCATCGGCAAAGCCAGGACACTGGCGCACTTCCCCAACACACACACTCACATACACACATACTTAACCAACACACACACACACGCGCGCTTGCATACACATACACACACACACCAAACACACACACACACACACACACACACTCCCCAAAACACATGCACCCTTGCTCACACACACACACACACACACACAGACACACACATACACACTTCCCATATAGGCACACACACTCACACTTCCCAAACACACACACACACACACACACACACACACACACACAGAGGCGGGAAAAGTACTTGTCTTGAGGAGGAAAGCACAACACAGAAGGTATGTTGTGCTTGACTGCCGTGCCAGTGGAATGAAGGTTTCTAAAAATACCACTCAACCTCCCACCTCACTCTCTCCTCCTCATCCTCCTCCTCTTACGCCTCATCTGTGATCCCAAACACGAATAGAGAAGGAGACTCTGGGGCTTCAAAGGCCAATTTGACGGCTTCGATGGCAATTACTCGAAAATTGCACTTATTTTCTCCAGGTCTTCATAATTTCCAGGCAACTTGTAATTCATCTAGTCGTGTGTATGTGTGTGTGTGTGTGTGTGTGTTTGTGTGTGTGTGTGTGTGTCTGCGTGCATGCGTGTGTGTGTGTCGGACATCAAGCACGCCGCTGCCAGAGGAAACAGGTACCACCCTGTGCTAAATTTAAACCACAATAACCATTCCAGGTAGGCCTCCAGGCCTTTTGCTTACTCGACCGTGCCAAGCGTTTACCAAAACTCTCACTCTAACCCCGGACACCTGTGCAGAAGTAATTCCAAGCCATTAGTGGAAAGCAAACACACACACACACACACACACACACACACACACACACACACACACACACGTGTGTAACCGCGGGCCACCCAAATACCATCCATGGTTACACAGAAACTAAGTAGTAAAACCATTACAGCGTGATTAAAACTCACTCAGAGGGAGACATTTGTAGGGGGGGGGGGGGGGGGGGGGGGGGGGGGGGAGGGGGGGTTCTATTTATTTGATTTGTTCTGTTTATGTGTGTGTGTGTGTGTGTGAGACATTAAGTGTGTGTACTTTTGTATGTGTATGATGTCCCCGCAGTCAGAGCCATGCCTATAAGCTGTGTAACATTTATTGAGGTTATATATAGATTCAATAGACATAAGTCAAGTTTGGACATTTGGGTTGGACGTTAACATGTTTCTCCATCGTTGTCGACCTGTGACATTGACTTCCTGATGTGCTTTAGCTGGTCTGCACATGGTGATGGGGCTGTATAGCCTGACCAAAGACAAGCTCCTGTAGCTGCAATGTCATGGTTTCCACACAACTCTAAATGTCCATTATATACTTTGACATCCTTAAAATCTTGTTCCAGGTGTGGTGGAAATCCGGCATGTAATACAGAGTTTTGGGTCATAAACGATGCTAGGTTTTTTGGGAAACCTGTGAAATATGCTTTCTCCGTGGGTTTCCATCCTAAAACTGAACAGTAGTCTGTCGACTGTTGGTTTTGACGTTTTTCTGAGATTGGCAGCATGAGAAGCAAACGTTCTGATTGTTAGCTAGGGTGAGTGTAAGGCTTTCCTACATTTGCTACTTCTGAAGGATGGGTACTGGCACCACCAGCCCAGCCCGTTACACAGGGTCAAATCGCGGTACTGCAAAGGAGCATATTGGTTGCATGGGTAAGCTTCCCATGTAGACTTGAACCACTAGAAAAACACAATTAGAAGGGGAGCAGGTCTGTAAAACATTTTGCATTTAATAATACCTTTGGTCCAAATGCGAAGTTAAATCAGTTTGGTATGGATAATATTGAACAGTGTTGTTTAATAGGAGTACTAATTACTCCTGCGAGCAGTCTACTTATAGTACTGGCAGTCATTACTAGTAAGTAAGACTAGAAACTTTTAGGTGTTTTCGGTTTGAATAAAGGGCAATATCAAGGCATACATATGGACTTATGAGGGTTGATAAAATGTTAATATCCTGAACACCAGCACATTCTGAGCACTCAACAAATGATCAATGCATTTCAGTATTTCACTGAAGCATGGGCACTGAGTGAGCTAATGGATATCACTCCCCAAACAGAGTGCACCATAGTGTTTTCTGCTCGCTACGGGCCAATTGTGCAATCATACATGTCTTTATCCGTCTGAAACAGCACATAAAAACGAGGCAAGGGCCTTATTAGAAACAGCAGACGCACTAGCAGATTAGCCGAGTGGAGTGTTTTAATGCTAGGTGAGGAAGTTGTGTATTGTTTACATGTCATTACTGGTGTATTGCATGTTAAAGGTTAGCCATAAAATCGTATCCTGCATTTTTGGCAGACTTCATGGTATGAGAATCCTGTAGATTTCCATCCATTTCCATCCTTAAGATGGTTTAAACCTAATCAACAGAGAATTAAGGATGTTAAATAAGATACTCATCCTATTTTCATTGCAAATACAAAGACCACTTTACATTTTTACATTACATTTCAGACTTATTTCCAAATTCTAGGAAAAGGAATATACTATTCTTCCCCGATTTACTCAATATAATCGTCTGTTCAACATTCCATGAAAAACTCTGCTGCTGTTTTCCACCAGCTCCAAGAACAAGAAGAAACAGATAGAGGTACTGGAATGAAAAACAACACGTTTTACAATTTTCTTATGAAGGAACGCTGAGAAACCCAGAATAAAATAATTTAAAAAAAGGAGAAAACTCGGAGAAAGCGGCAGCATGGAAGTTGTGATCCGAGGAAGCGGAGGCCACGGATGCCCTCCCGTTGGCCGTGCTCCACGGCCAAAGCCTTTCACAACACTCAGCGACAACGGCCGCCAACCCGCAGGATTCCGCCCTGCCCTCCTCCATTCCCTCCTCCACCACTTTGAATCCGATCCTGCGAGTCTCAATTCAAAACCCGCTCCCTCGCCGGCTGTCTGGGCCTTAAATCCACCGCACGCAGACGCCGTTCCCTCTTTCAACTCACCCACCCCCTCCCCCCAACCCGCCTGGTGGTGGTCTACCTCTGGATGAAGAAAGGGTGGGGGGGGGGGGGGGGGGGGGTAATATATGTATCTTCTCTGAGCCTCTACAGACTAGTTCACCTAAAGGTCCCTCAGGAACAGAACAGTGTACATATATATTTATATCTTGGATGTTTTATTGCACATTTAACATTGTGCACGTTTCTTTCGATTCCAGAAACCAGATATGTAACTGTGATCCAGCAAGTTCAATATTGTCCGCTCTGAAGGGTGATGTCCTTTTCTTACTTCTTTGTTACATTGTCATTTTTCCCTGATCAAAGTATAGGAAAGTCCCACATACCATAAGATAACATTACATGTGGAACGCTGATTAAATCATATCTTAATCATATCACATCTTCTCAGCCGGCATAGAAACAACTTGAAAGTACAACAGAAATATCACGTGATGTTGTGCCTATACACAGCACAGGGTTTGTCTTATATAGCATATGGAGCCCACATTCCATCACTCATCACACAAGTAAAGGGGGTTTACTATCACCAAAAAAAAAAACATTTACATAAAAAGAAATACAAGGGCCTCAATTTAAAAGTACATTAGTCTAAATCTTTGGTGTCGTATAGTATTTATTCAACAGGGTAGGTGCAAAATCATTTTCTTTCTGGATCTATGAAAGGAAATTCGAATTGAGGTACCCTGGCTCTGGACAGCGACAGCAGGCCGCGCAGAGTAGCCCATAACTCGCAGTTCAAATACTCTTTATTACGTCCGTCATCTACCAAATCCATCAAGATTGTTGTGCTTGTACGTTTTGTGCTTTTTCGTCCTTCCTCATTTTAGTACCAAAATGTGGAACCTGTGAGAAGAGAAACACATCGGTTGCTTAAGAAGCAGTCTGGGTTTTTAAGGTTTTGTTAAACAAATTTCAGACTGTAAAACATTCTCTGTCAGTGAAGCGCGGGCAAGTGCTGCTTCCATTGGCTCTGCAGAGCAAGGTTCAACTCTCTGGAGCAAGTGTGTGCTGCCAATGCAGGAAGAAGAAGCCCGTTGAGGAATGTCACGATTGCCTTCTGGTCTGTACAATAAAGCTACAACACTGCTTGTATGAATAGCGACCAGACAATGTGTTCCACCCAGACTCATGCGTCGGATTAAGTCTTCAGATGGTTCTACCTTCTGTGCCACAGAAGGTACAATCGAAGCGTCGGTAGAAACCGAATGCAGAGCGTTACCTCAGCTGAAGTTCCACTGCGTGTGTGGACCGAGACACACATGGAGTGGGTTTAGAGATTGTGTGTGTGATGTGGCTCCATGGAAATTTCCAATCAAGATGTTACAGAAATAGACCCGTGTTTCAGTAATTGAATAAGAACACATCATAACCGTGTGCCTTTTCCCAGCAATCTGAGTTATGAAACCAAAAACCTATATTTAACTTAACTTAACTTAACCCCCGCCCCCACCGGAAAAAAATGATCTCTACATGCAACTGTGAGTGATGTGCCCGTGTGTGTGTGTCTGTGCGTGCGTACACATGTTTTTGAGTCCACACTGGAAGCCACCCATGCAAATGCTATTACAGGTGCGCAGCGGCTTCTAAGCCAAGAAATGCACATTGACAAGAGTGCAATACATCTTTATTATGAATTCATGTTATCAAATGGAAAAATCTATCCTTTGTTGGAGTCTGAAAGAAAAGCTCTGTTCGGTACTGTGTTGCGCAACTCCAGTGTCATGTGTTTAGTACAAAATAGACACTTCAACAAGTGTGTGACAGGTGGGTGCTAGGGCCTGGCAGGCACTACCAGAAGGTATAAATAGGGGTGGAGCAGTAATGGAAGTCCTTTGCTCCAAGTCTTTCAAGCTACAGCTGGAAGAGTTCAGTATTGTGGCTGGTGTTTAGGTTGTTAGTTAGGTTGGTGTTTGTGAGGAAAGAAGAAACTCTGAACTGTAATCCATTCTAAGGTAACGTATCAAACCAAACAATCATAATGGTGGTGTACATCTATTTAAATTACAAATGATGACTGTAATTGTATGTTATGTTTTCAGTGAAATTACTGGGCAGCAGCACAGAGTATCTGTATCTGTGTATCTTATGAGTATTTCAATGAATACTGTGGTGTTATTAGTGGCCTACGCTTGTATGTCATGTACTGTGCTCTACCCCCTGTAGAGGTTGGTTTGGTTTAGTCCAGATGTAATCTTGGATCCAGCGGTCCAACCATATTATAGCAGAACTTCTGGGAGAAACCAAAAATGTAAAGGGTTGCAGTTATTCTGGAGATACGTTTTTTACCTTTACAGACAAATGTTTTTGCAAGACATTTGGCGTCCGGACAGGATGTTTTTCCCAACAGGAAAGGTTTACTATCGCTGGCCAAGTTTGTGTCGGATTTGTCCTATGTGTCCTATGTGACCCACCGGTTTAGTTGGGTCTCAAGTGTTTGGTTATGATTTGCAATAAAGTAAATAAACAATAATTGTTGTGTAATTAATTAATAGTGGATGCCATTTTCAAATGACTTTTTGAAAGAAGGATTAGGTAGCGTAATATGATGTTACACCAATTATTTAGTCAGCCAGCTTTATGATGATCGATTGTTTTGCATGTGTGGGGTTATACGAAGTGGGGGGAGGGAAGCTGGCAGGCAACCGAAAGCTTTAACTTTAAAGTCTAACAGACTGTTGATCAGTAATGGCTGGGTCAGAATGGTTAATGCAATCAGAAATGTGCCTTACCAGCTTATCATTTTTTTCTCAACATCAATTTACAAAATCTCTGTCCATAAGCTGTTTTTATGTGTTAAGGTCATTTGCATTAGTACATATTGAGTGTGCTCTGTTAGGGGTATCATGCTTTTTGATAATGCATTTAAAAGCTTCCACTTCTAATCAAACTACTGCAGATTCAAATCGTTTCTAGGTCAGTATTGAGGAAAGCAAATTCATGTAAATATGATTTTATGGTCTTGACCAGAAGAGAACCAATAAATCACCTCACGCAGCGCAAACGAGTTGCACAGAAGCTTGTAGAAAACGCAGGAATGCACAGTCACCAACATAGCCTCTTCTGGTTATTTCATTTTCCCTTGTGTTCTGCACGCCTGACTTCCACAATTAAAATGTAAAATGAAGGATAAACAGTGTCACACACATTTGAACACACATCAGGGATCATTTTTTCCGAAGCGAGAGGCTTGATCCAAACTTGGCCGGGGCAAGGTTTCAAGGCCAGATTGCACTCTGTTGTCACCACTCTTTTATTTAGAAAGACTGCAAGGATAAGGAGAAAACCCAATTGACTCAGAGAACCGGCACCATGAAGCCATGTGCATGGTAACAACGAAAATACTTTATTACGACCTTAGAGTTTGTGTGGTTCTGTGCAAGGACTATTGTGATGTTGTGTTGCTGTTCAAAAAATAATAAATAAACTGATTAGAAAAGAATGGATTAAAATGACCTTTATCCAAAATCACTATATTTTGGTTAAAAGCGGTTAAAACCATTTTATTGGTTGACTATTGGAAGGTTGGTTGATAACTAGTGCATATCCCATGCTTCAGTTCAGCCATTTAGCAGATATGTCTATCAACATTACATTCACTAGCTGGTAAAAGTGGCTCAAGGATGATAAACTGCAGACAACTTTGAACCCAGAACCGGCTGGGAGACAAACTACCCCACTCCACCATCCTGTCCCTCATGCATCTCAAATAGCAAACAAACACTATAATATTTCTCCATCCATATCCACAGCTTCACAGAAACATCACATTCCCATACAGCAGCACATTGTCACCCCCCTTGACCCGTGGTCAACCTTGGCCCGGCTACCCTTGCCACTATTGTGCCCGGGGATGTTTGTACAAAAACACATTGTTTAGTTAGAGCTGGTAATGGTGTGTTTTGTAGGATGCAGGATGTTACAGTTGTACCTAGTGGGTTCCCACGCACGCCAGCAGGGTCCAGGACTCATGGAAAGGATTTTCCAAAACAAAAGCTTGGGGACGAGGGAGGAAGGTCTGTTGCATCACAGCCCATTATTTTATTTAGTCATATCCAAAGCAAAGTCAGATCCAAGATGCAGTCACATCCAGGATTTAGTCACTTCCAATATTTAGTCACATTCAAGTCCCAAAATATGTTGCCAATTATGACTGAATGTGGACATTTCTGGCTCTTTCTTATGGAACACTTCTGGGATTAATAAAGTGATATCTTCTTGTTTTGGAAAGTTACTGGTCTTGCTTGTTATTTTGCTAACGAGCAGTCAGTGTTCAGTCAGTGTTAATGCATTAAATAGGTAATATGAAACCTTTCTTCTCCACTTCACACCAGCCTCTGTTTGCTCAGATAATAGCCAATTCTATTACTAGTTCACTATTTAGTCATTTTGCTTTTATCCAAAGCGTTTCACAGTTAATTCAGATGCATCATGTAAGCCGGTAGGGGTTAGGGCATCTTGCTCAAGAATGTCTACATGGAGACTGTGGACATTGGGATCAAACCCAGTACCTTTTGGCTTGTAGTTTAACAACCTAGCCATTACTACACTACCCACCTTAATTCATGATTTAATAAGGTGGAGCATTACTATTTCCTTCTCCTTTAGCTTTAATCTATATTTCTAAATTTATTTTTCCGACCATTAGGAATACTTTCATTCAAAAAAAAAATCACTTTTCTCTCATCAACATGACAAGTAAATTGCTTTCCTCTAGTTACCTTGCAACCACTGGTGTACCGTACACGTCCCATCCACTTGGGCGAGCCCATGGAATACACACACACATACACACACACACACTCCTGGTGAGAGGAGAAGTTACCAGACCCCCCTCTTCTAGCCTCCTCCTCCTCCTCTTCTTCTTCCTCCTCCTCCTCCTCCTCCTCCTCCTCTTCTTCTTCTTCCTCCTCCTCCTCCTCCTCCTCTTCTTCTTCCTCCTCCTCCTCCTCCTCCTCCTCCTCCTCCTCCTCCTCCTCCTCCTCCTCCTCCTCCTCCTCCTCCTCCTCCTCCTCCTCCTCCTCCTCCTCCTCCTCCTCCTCCTCCTCCTCCGCTCCAGCTCTGCTTGGCATCTCCTTGACCACAGACGGCTTGGCCAGGCAGTGGGGGGAAGCAGATCCAATATGGCCCCTGCCATGTTTACTGTACTATACATGCCCCGGCACGGCACCACATGGGTGGCCCTGTCGTGCCGTTCAGTTGCCTTCAGTCTCACTTAAAACACAGCCGTACTATGGAAAAGCCCCACCCTGTTGGCTCCAGTTCTAACCCAGCGCATAGTTTGGGGATGTATGCGCCCAGAAACCTTTCAACGACTACTACCGCTGCTTTGCCCCCGGCTGTAAGGTTTACATTGAGATGGGACTGGGGAGGACCACGGAGGGCAGGACTGTTATTCTAATTTGACAAAGTGCAATTATAGCACTGAATACAAAGGAGCAATTTCTGGTTTTGTACAGAAATACTAAAGTCATCAGAAAGACCTAAATTATTGTTTTTTTTGTTAGTTAGCAATATGATTAAATATGACAAAGTACAATTAACAAATTAATAAATACAATAGGGGGCAATGTAAGGACTAGGATGTCCAACTCTCAGGCGAAAGGGGACTGGGATCGAGTGTTCACCGCCTACCTGTAGCTTAGCAAGTCCTAACCCCCTACCTGCTCCTTAAATGACACACATCTGATTTCACTGTAACTCACTTTGGATCATCAGCTAAATAACTAAATAGAAAACAACTAAATACTATAGAAAGAAGTGAGACAGCGTGCTAAACACTGACAGATCCACAGCACCTTGGTGGAAACCCAGGGTGGGGTGCGGTTGACGTATCGCCTGACGGGTGTGCTCACAATTACCTGATTTGACCGTTACCGGATCCAGAGTGTTGTTCACCTATTACGCAAAGGTCAGACACCCAAAACGCCACAATTACTGTCCAACCGATCCCCGATTAATAATGCTTAGCCTTCAGTGGCCTTCAAGGAAAGAGGCAAAGAAGAAAGAAGAAAAAAACCCTGATCTGCAGGCTACTGTGTCACATTTGCCACTGAGCCACAGAACTTCTCATCATGCATTTTGCATAGATCTCCGTGGAAGTTTCTGCATTATGAAGGAGACACGCAAGACTGCCCGGACACAAAGGATTTGAACCGACGCCCGTGTCTTAATGTCAATGCCTTCCGCAATGCCTTTTTTTTTTTTTTTTACACAGAATTGGTTTTAGAGGGAGCCAGCAGAGACGTAACTCTCGAAATATGGAACATTACGCTTTTCTCTCTTGCTACTTTCCTTCCATTATCTGTTTGCCGCTTTTATCACGTTGTCCAACACGATTGGGATGGTTCCTAAAACCCAGTTTATTTAGCTTAGGTCTGATGAAAGACTGGATAGTTACTCATGCTGTGTTTGGTGTGAGGTAATTGCAGCATACGATAACTGATAGATCTTTAACACATCTTTACACACACACTACACTGCCACTGGCTCCGCTTCTTAGCGCACTAGCACTCACAATAACTGTCTTCATTTTTCTCTTTCTTGTCACCGGTCCACACGCATGCAAGAAACACCCACAGAGACACGAAATGATGACACACACACACACACACACACACACACACACACACAAACGTTACACTTCATGGAACTCACGTCACCTAAGAACCATTTCGGGCTGTCAGTCGTCCTTGCACCATTAGCAATCCAAGGGGCCAGAATGGTTGAAATGCTCTTCATTTGTTTAAAACGTCCACCACCGCCCCCCCCCCCCCCCCCCCCCCCGCAACCACAGCCTTACAGCCATTCTGCACACCCTACCCCTGTGTCTGCAGAAGAGCTGCAGGCCTTACTCACAGGGCTGACTGTGGGGTAGGGGGGGGACAGAGGAGCCCAGGTCTTTCAGATGCTGCACGTCCCCCGTCCCCCCGTCCCCCCATCGGGGGTGTTTTCATACGCACCCTGCTGTATGTGTGACACTTGCCATTACAGTCGTTTTCCAAGATAACAACTGTCAAACAAGATAAATTATACCAGGGAGGGGGGAAAGAAGAAATTAACAGGAGTGGAGGAGGTGGGGTAGGAGGAGGAGGGTGGGGTAAGAAGAGAAAGGGGCTGTTCATGTGCTGGCGGAGTCCAACTCGATGGTAGAGGAGGAGAGGAAGGGAAGGGTGGAGGAGAAAGAGGGGGGGTGGGGGTTAAGGACTGATGTGATTAATGTTTCAGTAATGGAAGAGAACGTTTTCCTGCCCTGTGCCAGAAAACCTTGATGGCTCGGAACGAAAGAAGAGGAGAAGAGAGAGAGAGTGATGTTGTGAGGACTGATGGAGGAGGGGTTTGAGGGAGTGAATCAAAGCAGGGACGAGTGATGCCGACGGATGGGTTGAATATCAGAAAACATTAAGGAAAAGACATGAGCCAAAAAACAGTCAAGATAAAACAGAGATGAACAACGAAACTAAAGAAGCTGATGAGGGATAAGCATTCATCCAAAATAACCGTTATTTGAAATGGTCTCCTTTCTAAGACTTTAAGAAACGTGTGACTGCTATGCAGGGTCTATGAATGTACTAATAATATATAGCCTAGGTGAATTTAGTTTGGCTGTAATTATTTAGTTGTTCAACTAATAACATGATAACAACTGATGGTCTTTCAAGGGCAGTTACACAAATGTGATTTGTTGACTTGTTATATTCCCGTAATTACCTGCTGTAACAAATAACAGTCTTAGTAGCTGTAAGGGTCAAGTTAACGAAACTAGCTCATGAGCAAGGCACTGTCAGCTGTTTTGTTCCAATCATCTGTCAGCGGTTTGTGTTAAATTTCTTTAATTGTTAAGTTTGATCCCAAGACTAGACCAAATCACAACCACAGTGACCTCTGACCCCTCCATAGCCCTCTAAATGTGCCCGTAGTGTGTGTGTGTATGTTTGTGTACGCTCAGTAGTGTGTGTGTGTGTGTGTGTGTGTGTGTGTGTGGGGGGGGGGGGGGGGGGGGGGGGTGGAGGGCTACCTTCGCCAACACCTCATCCATTACCCAGACCTTCTCTAAACACCACAGCTCTCCCCCCTGCCGGCGCCCTTAAAATAGCTTCTCCTTCTCCCCGGAGCTACTCCTTACATTCCTCCCATCTCTGTTATCCAGTCCTGCCGAAACACACGCGCCCAAATGAACAGTACGACCCTCTGTATACGCTCCAGCCCGCCCCACCTACCACACCACACCCAGCCTCCTGTACTATCCACCCATCTGACAATCTGCAACCACGGCACACACATGCACACACACACAGAGACTTGTACACTGACACACACACATAGGCACAAGGACATGGACACCGACACACACATGGACACATGGACACATGGTCGAAGGCACACGCGCACACACACACACACACACACACACACATATATGAGCGCACACACACACATATACACTGATGCACAAGGTTAGGTTTTCATCTTTGTAGTTTCTATACCAAGCAACAATAGCGACACCCACATGTGTGCATGCACACAGATACACATTGGTATGCATGCAGACACACACACACACACACACACACACACACAAAATTGAAATGCTAACATCCCTATATATATATAAATGTACTGATGGTAACCACATATCATTTATAAAACCATATTGATTATCAGTCAACTTAGCCAGAGCTGAGCTAAGAAGAGCTATTGAGATATGAGAATAGAAGGAGTTCAGGGAAAAGGAGGAACTAGCTGGGCTTGCCTCAGCAGCACTGAGGCGTAGTGCTAATCTGCTGCCAGGGCCGGCTTATTTACACAAATGACACCGAGATAACAGCTCGCTAGGTCATTACATCAAATATGCAGTGGGGGAAACATGGCTGGAGCCTGATCCACCCTACGTAGCGTCACACTGGCCTGCACCACAGGCCAGGGTAAACATTATTATTCTTCATTTGTTTTATAATTGATTGTTATCACTGATATAGAGGGCAGTGATGACAGTAAAGAATAACGAGAGGATGAGTTGGGGTGTGTGCGCACTGGAGAGTCAACGGTTATAACTCGGGAAAGTCTGAGGAAAAGTAAGGCCAGTGTTGTACCCTGTTTTCTATCAATTGGCTGAATGTAGTCCTATTAGTCATATCATAATCATAGTAATAAGTTGAGTATTTAGTCACTTAGCAGATGCTTACCCAATTACTACATATAATCCATATTGCATGTTAAACCACACAAAAATGTAAATGTAAATGTACTGCATGACCTTGTTCCTAAAAGAAAACAACCGGACAGAGTGCCAGGAAACGATTGGAATAAGCCTCAGCCTACTATACTCATCGTCATTATCATATCATCATCCCCATCATCATCATCATCATCATCATCATCATCATCCTCAACATTATCATCATGTCGTCCAAGCTGTTTAGAATTTGAAGTCTTAATTAACCTTAAATATAGCTGTAGTAGGGTGTATTTATCTTAATAATAATGATCAGGCACAGGAGAACATTAGACTATTGACATTTAAAATGTCTTCCTCTGTGAGAAATACTGCCCGTAATTGTAGGAAAACATTGTGATTCACGCGACTCCTAGCCTGTGATTTATCTGACGACATCCCAGGACACGGAAACAAAATGTAATAACAAATGTTAGCTTCACTTCGGCTGAGGGCATTCAACTATACATTTTTTAAGGCATTTAAAAAATATTTTAAAAAGATAATATTTCGACAAGATTTCTGAAAACGTGTATCTTCTGTCTCTCCGGCAGAGGGTTGACAGTTAACTCCATGGCAACAGTGTCATTAATCTGTGATGTGTCTACACCTGGATCGGGGTTTCAAGAGAGAGTGTATCTAGACAGATATTCTGCCTGGATACAGATTCATTTGAAGGGATGAAGCAGTGAGGATTCCACTTTGTTGTATTGTAAAGATACAGTTTGAGAGACACACACACACTTACACCGAAACAAACACACACATACACAGAAAAAGCACACACACAAACACACACATAGACACACAAAAACAAACACACACATATTATACACAAACTCACATATAACACACAGAAACACACACATGCACATACACACACACACACACACACACACACACACACACACACACACACACACATCGTAACTGTATGTGTAATAGTTTTGGCTCTTTGACCAAAAAGATGAACAGTTGTTAATGCAGGTGAAAAGTGTTTCACAAAGCTCCAAAATTAAACCCTACAACGGTCTGGATGTTCTGAATGTTCTGAGTCTGAATGTTCTCACAGTGTTTCAGCTTAGGAACCATACATGTTGTTCCATGTTTGACACAGACTGACTACATTTCAGAAGATGTTCCTGTCTTCTGCTCTCTAGGGGAACAACTGAAGAGCCACATAAACAGAGACGGGGTGTAATAAAAAAAGAACAGAAGGGAAAGAAAAGACAAATGTGCTTTCAAACTGGCCTCACTTGTTACAATAAATGCACAGACATTTTATTTGCTCTAACTATATGGCTCACTCTATATCCTCCTCCCTTTTCCCTTCCTCTCGCGCTCCCATTTTCTCCATAATCACAGGCTGGTGTTTTGACTGGCCAAATCCCCGCCGTAGCACTCTCTCCCGAGGTTAGCCTACCGTCAATCATAAAGCCCGGGGCCAATCTCTAAAAAGAGCCTCGCGATTATGTTTCCTCTGCCCAGCGCAGTCCCCATTGATCCTGCCCCGGGTCTCGGATGTGCCGCCGCGCCAAGTGTGCACGGTTCGTGTAGTTTCCACTTCCCCTGGCCTTCGTCTGCGTCGCGACACACCCTCTTTTCATTGACATATTAAAGTTAGTGTCGAAGCTGAGTTAAAAGTGCTTTTTTTTTATGTGTCTGAAAATGGTAAGAAGGGCAAAAGCTATTAAAGGGGAATCTGCCTGCGCAGAGGCGGCTTTTAGAGTTCGTAATTGTTTTTTAATCATAGTCGTAAGAGTTGAATTAAAATCGATGTTGTGGTGGAGTGGAGCTGTTTTTCTTTGATGAGCACACCTTTTTGGAAACAAGAGCCTTGAGGGAATGAATCAGAATGTGTTTGGATTTTCAGAGTGGACACAGAATTCAAAATGACATTCGCTTCACATAACCGCATGCCTGGATGTCTGCACAGAGCGCATACACTACAAGCTGGAGTTGTTTTCGGAGTGTCTGTGACCAATTAATAAAGGCGGAGTTCAGATCATGAACTATAAAGTCATGGCACGAAAAAAAAAGTCCCCAAAATGTTCCAGACATTTCCGGGACTTAGAAGGTAGTGGATTGTGTGAGCTGTAGCTGCTGTGAACCTTCAGACATCATCGTTTTTGTTTTGGTTTCTGTGTAATGAATAGACCATACAAAGATATACTGTACATCTATGCATGAAACAAACTTTGCTCCTCTGACTTTTGAATAGACTTACCTTTTGGAATCAAGTATGACATTCATAAACAACAAATAAACATATAAAGGAAATGTTATTAAGGCCCTACTTTATCATAAGGTTTTGTCCATCGATGTAGGAGTTTTTCAGAGTAAAGGGATCTTTATTGGATTGCTTATTAAGTCTTGAAATTGTTCAGAGAACTGTATCATCAAATGGCCTCATGTTTCTTTGGTTAATATAGTCTTTACACTCATACATTATCAATCAATGTTTCGAGGAAATGTGTAATGCAGCAACAAGCCAACGGCAGATTTTCAGTTAATAAGAACAACAGATATTCAACACACACACACACACACACAGAGTCACACAAAAGCAACTTTATAGCCTTGTAGCAATATTGCTCCCTGTGGAAAAATACATCTGGCATTATTTTGACAATAACTGCCATGCTAAAGTGTATATCAACTAGAAGGGTACAAAAAAAAGCTTTATCTCTCTCTGACCTCGCCTAAACATCACATTCAGATGCGGAACATGATGGGAAAGCACCCACGCGACCGAGCATAAAGATATTATTGGGAAAATGTTTGCTACTGGCAAGGAATAGATAAGCAATAAAACCACACAGCATCTCAATGGAAACAGGCACGGAGCCGCGTTAAGCACGGCCTGCTGGGTAATTTATGAGTCTTTTTCCTCGTCGAGATGGGAGCTTGGCCCTCGGCTCTCCCCCCTCCCCGCTTCACAGTCTGCTCCTGAGAAAGCCACAAAGCTCCCAGCACGCAAAGGCACAAACAATACTTTAATACTCGGGGTAAAATAAACGTGGATTTGGTTTCTACTCGGCCAGTTTCGGTTCTTGTTCAGAGCCAGGAAATCAAGCTTTCAAACTTGGAAAGAAGGGTTGAAAAGTTGAATTTTTTTTTCTTTTTTATTTGTTATGAGTCTTACTCCCTGAGAACATCTTCCCGTTTATGGAACACAGTTTGACACCAGTTTGAGATAGCTACATATTTCCATCCCAGCCGTCTCTAGTATCTGTGATGTCTTCTCTGACCTCCATCCTCTAGAGCAGTGGTTTTCAAACTGTGGACCGCGACCCATAAGAGGGCCGCAGAAGGGAACCAAGTGGATCGTGAGATTGCCAAAATGTAGTTGTTTTTTGGAAATATATCTAAGGCAAAAACGTAGAATACTGTATTGGTGAACAATTTGCATAAATAAATGTTAATTACTTTTTTGACATGGTAATGAGAGAGTATTGCTTATTTTACTGCACAAAATATTTGGTGGATCCAGGGCCAAAAGCACCTCCACGGGTAGGGCACGTCATAAAAGAGCCACACAGTACTGGTTGGACAGTTTTTCCTTGTGCAATTCTACTGGTCCTCAGAGCTTCACAGCTTGATTTAAGAACCCAAACAGGAAGCTGTTTGGGTTATCATTTGGCACCTATTGAACTCCTAACCGTCTCTCTAAAGAGGGATGCCTCTTCTGGGTTCTCAAGGTTTCTTCCTTTTGATTTGGAGAGTCTTCCCTTGCCCTTAAGAGGGCATAGGGCTGAGGGGCTGTTGTATAATATTGGAGGACCTTTTAGAATGTAACAGTGATTAAGGCTGTACAAAAAAACAATGGACTTGACTTAGTTCTGGGCCCTTCACCCTGAGGGAGCCGGGTATTACTTATAAATGTACAGTGTTTACTTGGCTTTTCCCACTCACATCTGGATTTTAAGGATACATTTAAATTTAGCAGACGTTGGTCTAGTAATAGTCACAGCAGAAGTTAGAAAGGTAATGGCAGTAGCAGAAGTAGGTATGGTAATGGCATTAGCAGAACTTGCAATTCTAATCTAATGTAAAGGTAAACCTATTCAGGAAGATTTAAATGATCATATTTAACATATTTCTGAGCAAAATTGTGATTTATTTTTGGGTTAAATTCAAGGGAAGAGCCAGGCCTGTTTTTGTCGTTAGGGATTTAGCCGGGCGATGATATCGACTGACCCTACCTCCTGCAAGACAATACCTCTCCCAGCCAATGCTTCCATACTGGCATCATCCCTCCCCAGCCCATCTTTATTAGTGCCCTGTAACGTCGCCTGGTAACCTTCTTCTCTCGTACATCTTCACAATTTTCTTTCACAAACCAATCCGTTCAAGTCAGGGTGACGTTGGACGGCGATGGGCACCACACAGCCCCTTCAAAAAATATATAAAACTACGTTCCATATTTTTGAAGGTCAATTCACCCAGAGAGTTGGCTCCATCTATAATTGCCTCTGGAATTCGTTTTTTCTTTCTTCTTTCTTGCTTTCAGGATTTGTCAGTTTGGCATAGATTATTTGAGCCTTGGCCTTGTAGTTTACCAATGAATGGCTTTAATTTTCTCTTCCAGGGGTGGACATCTCTCTCCTCAACCACCATATAATCTGCTTCATCAGCATTCTTCTCATTCTTTGGCATGTGTCTTGCAGCCTCATTTAGACACCGGAGCGTCTGTTGTTGTTTCGGCCCCTAAACCTTAAATGTTTATTTTAAATCTCAGCATCTCCAACGTCTTAGTGTCCTAGACTGGTGCTCGTTCTCTCCATCTGTCTCTCTCTCTTTTGACTTCATAGACCAGCTCTGTCTGTCTCTCTCTCTCTTTTGACTACATAGACCAGCTCTGTCTGTCTCTCTCTCTCTCTTTTGACTTCATAGACCAGCTCTGTCTGTCTCTAGATGTGTTAAACCGCTCTCTCTCTCTCTCCATCCCTCGTCCTCTCTATGGATGGGTTATTATGCTATCTCTCGTCCTCTCTCTTTCCCTCTTACTCTGTCTCTCACTCTGCATGTGATTAAGCCCTCTCTCCCTCATCCACACTCACTATGTCTCTGTCTCTGTCTCTCTTTCTCTCTCTCTCTGAGATATGGATCTCCCTTTAAGAATCAGCAAAAACAGTTTGTGAATAAGTGGGAGAATAAAAACACTTTTTTGTTATTTCAGAATTCATTTAGTTTACTTTAGTTTTATATTAGCATAGCAATCTAAGCATCGCATATTAATCTATTTTATACAGTCTATGATGGAAACTGATGAGATGAACCTTTCTTTGAATGGTTAGAGCTAAAGAAATGAGAAAAGATTTATATTGACAATATCTGGATTATATTGCTTTTCATTCTGCTATGGCAGCATAATGTTATTATTTTTTGCCTAACTGTATCCACTGGCAAGATGTAGCATATTATTCATCCATCTTTCTCTGTCTGTCATTCCTTTGGAAATAGGATTTTCACCTGGCGCCAGTTTTATATTGCCAATGACGGTTTATAATTAAAAACAACACAAATTTATGGATTAGTCTGGTTGGTGTTTTCATCTTCCAAGACATCAAAAAAGAGAAATGATCGGCCGTTACGTTACATTTTCACAGAAAGCCCTGACTAAAGAAGTGTTAATATTCAAGCCTGTCCTTTGCTCTGCTGTTTGTCTTCATGGTCTCATTGGCAGTCATGGGATCCTACCCCCGAGCCACACAACTCAGCAATTCCATCAAGTGCCAAAAAAATAAATCAGATATTTAATTTGCCCCATAGCTTTGAAGTCAACTGCCATTTTCTCTCTCTCTCTCTCTCTCTCTCTCTCTCTCTCTCTCTCTCTCTCTCTCTCTCTCTCTCTCTCTCTCTCTCTCTCTCTCTCTCTCTCTCTCTCTCTCTCTCTCTCTCTCTCTCTCTCTCTCTCTCCCTCCCTCCCTCCCTCCCTCCCTCCCTCCCTCCCTCCCTCTCTCTCTCTCTCTCTCTCTCTCTCTCTCTCTCTCTGTATGCTAACTCCATATATTCGAGGGCCAGGTTGGGACTTGCCAAGGCAGTATAACCGTCATAACAACAGCGGGAGCGATCTCTGACGGGTCTATTCTGAGTGAGGAGCAGGGGCGTTCTTGCTCTCTCTCTTCAGGTCCAAACAGACAGCAATACAAGGTCGAGATCAGGAACTGGCTCTATTGGTTGGATCTCTGGGCTCACAACCGGTGTTGTGGAGAACAAACAGAGAACAGAGCTCCTGGTGGGGGTACGTGTCTCTCTTCTAAAGCATTCAGCATACATCTTGCGGAGAAGAAGTTTGGCAAGGTCAAAAGGACAAAGTGATGATTGGTCAGCAATTCTAGGACACCGTGATTTGTCTGGTTTTGTTTCCGCAATCGTGATTCAGATTTCCCGTCTCCATGGAGAGCCAACTGACTCCCACTAACGTAACGTTCAGTGATCAAACCAAAAAACCGAACTGCGCATAAAACAAGCTTGTCCACAATGAACTTCTTCGGTCTCGGCCAGCCACAAAAGTGTAACTTCTTCTGAAGTATGCTACCCACTTTAGCCTCACCCCCCTCGATGCTGTCAGACGAAGCTTGTTCCACATCGCAGTCACTGGAAGAGGCCACCCTTGGATTTCAGAACCATGACTGATGGTTGAAGTATATGGTTTACCGTATACTGTGGTATATATGGGTCAGGGTCTGCTCATACAAGATGGGCGTTGTCCAATGATAAACTACTACTAGAACCTCTGCCTCATACTGTAGTATGTTGTAGCATTGTATTGTACTGTATAGTCATTTAGTCTTTTATCAGATGATTTGATACAGTATAGTATAGCGTTGTTTAGTGTAGTGTAGTATAATACAGTATAGTATAGCCTTTTGTCATGTATCAGATTCAGTATAGTATAACGTTATGTTGTGGTATATAGTGTAGTATCGTGTTATATACTGCAATGTAGTGTATTATGGTGTTATGTCGTCATATGTAGTGTAGTATAGTGTTATATAGTGCAGTATAGTGTGTAGTGATAGTAGTGGAGTAATAGTGTGGTATAGAACGAGACCTACAGGTAGACCTTTTTGCTTCAGACCAGTCTGAAGCTAAAAGCTGAAAAGTAAAAAACGATACGAAAAAGGGCAGGCAAACATTAATTGGGCTAAAATATCATATTTATCTTGGAAGTCTGTTACAAAAAGAGACCTAGCTTCCTTTAATAAAAGAGGGTTGAGAAAGCTGCCCGTATGCAGAAAAGTGGGCCCCTCTCTCATATACGCACATCTTTGTATAGATTTGTTGGCAGTGGGGACACTCTGTGCAGCTGTTTCCAATTCATAGAATATGAATGGCTCTGGGCAAACACAATTGATCAATAGACTCTATTAAGGACGACACACCCATGGTCTTTAATCTACAGTCTTTCAAAATCTGCCAAGGGTGTGGTGTCAAGTCTTTACATCCTATTCTACCGCCTTTTCTTTTTAACCTACTCACAACTCCATTCCTTGAAACATTTGTCATGCACATACCAGTAAATGCCTTTAAGATGTCAGAGTCCATTAGATACAAAAACAATCTTTACTTCTGTATTCGTGCTTCAAAGTGTCCCTTAAGGATTCAGGTCTTGTGTTTTATGGAGCAGGCCAAATGCCATCTAAGTCTTAGCTTACCTTTCAAAACCTTTTTTGACTGGTTTGAAGTTATTTCAATAACTATCTTTCAGAGTGTTTAAATCAATGTTGAAGCAGGCAAGTGTCATGTTTTTCCCAAATGAAAGAAACTAAAGGTAACAGCGTTTTGTTGGGACCTGCTCATCTGTGGTCACTGGGCAAGGATGCAATAATATAAAATAAAAATACAACTAAATACAATATGATAAAATGCAATACAATGAAATTGAAAAAGTAAAGTTCAAGAGACAGTGAAGCGTTGCATTGCAAATAAACACGAAGCATAGTAAATAAATATCCTTCCCATGCATCTGTGTAAAAGGGGTTTTGTGGCAACCTGCTCAAAACATCCTTCGAACGTTTTATAAAAAACAAATATCAGGGTTAGATTAAGAACACATTCAAGTTCGAGCTGAGGCCAAATTAAAAAATGTAAATGTATTCGCAGAGCGAAAAAGCGGACCGCAATTCGATTATATTTTTCGTTTTCTCGGAAGGGCTGTTTTTAAATTCCCAATAAATGTTGTCAAATGCATCACTGCAGTTTTCCCACTTGCAGTGTCGATTCCCTGAGAGACCCCACAAACCCGCTCTGCAACTCCAGGTCTTGGGACTTGCGATGGCGAAGGCACTTCTGGCCGATACCAAGCTGTTAGAGGCTTGTTAAAAACACATTTGCAGAGGGCTTCTCAGCCCAAATGTAAACTCTCCCACCGAAACAATACTTATTCAATTCCCGCTTGGTTCATGACTTATGTTTTGGAAAGTGTAGCGTGTGCAAAAAAAAGAAAGAAGGTGGATTTACGACTTTGGGAAACACTTTCCAACCATTAACAATCAGAATTTGGCATTAAACAGTGTCCATTGTAATTCTTCATTCAGACTCTGAATTTAGAATGGTTTAATGTTGCTTGGAATTTAGCTTTTTTTCTCTAATGTTGTTGATAAAACAATGGCAAAAGTGCTGGACGTTGACATGCTGAGTAAGCACTGTTGGTTTAATAAGTGTCTGGGGTGTGTAGGAGAGCAGGAAGCAGATATTCTGTACTGAACTGGAGCTAATAATCTATTAGAAACATCTATACTCATCCCCTTTCTCTACCGGCTTCTTCGAGTCTGGTCTTGTCTGCTTGTTTTGGTCTGGTCTTGGTCTGTTTCCTTTCTGATCCGTACTTGTTGGGCTTGCCTCTCTGGCCTGGTCAAGGTCTGGTCTGCTTATTCGGGTCGGGTCTTGTTGGTCCTGCCACTCTGGCCTGGTCTTGTTCTGGTCTTGGCCTAGGTATTAGTCTTGTCTGGGTCTGGTTTGGCCTGCCTCTCTGGTCTGGGTCTGGTCTTGTCTTGGTCTTGTCCGGGTCTGGTTGAGCCTGCCTCTGAGGCCTGGTCTGGAATTCTTAACTAACCAAGACAAGTCTGTTTGGGCATATGTTAGAGGTAAGGGGGAATGTCACAAACACACACAAACAGGGTGGACAACCAGACATGTGCATACCCAAGCCAGGAATTATAGGCTAACTGGAACAGCATCGTAGCTACTGTGCCATCAACTATCCCGATTCAGCATTTATTAATATAGACGCTGGGGGGAGATAGTTTGATGAAAACTAGTCTCTAATTATATTTATTTGTGTGCGAATCGTAGCATTGCCAACATTGATTCATTGATTGATTTAAATTTCTTTCATGCATTTATATATTTCAAATGTTCTGATCCCACTTCATTTTAAGTATCGCTGGGGCGCTGGAACACTTTACACACAAATTGCCCACTTCTATAAATCTGTAGTTATTCAAACCACAAACCACGATTCAATTATCCAGTTCATGAAGTTAAAGGCTAAAGGTACACACAGATTCATATTTTACTCTGAGCAGAGATGTTTTCTTTACTAAAAAATAAGTGTCACATTCCGCCTGGGTGGGGAAAATGGAATGATTTGGTCATTATCTCCTGTTTCTCTTTCTGCCTGTAATTGTTTTCTTTAATGCAAGGAAAAGAACAGAGGTATTTTTCCCTTGTTCCCGTGACTACCTGTCAATCATCCCACATAGTATAAACTAATGGTAATCAAGCAAAATGGTCGCAGTTACTATACTCTGGACTGAATGAAAAAAAGTGGGAAAACAGAGAATAATAGATGTTTCTTAAAAGCGTATTAAATAACAGTCGTACCTGCCAACACTGAAGTTAAATGGCAAGCAAGCCACTGGGGGCTTCTTCTTAGGCTTTGCAATTTGTTCCGTAACTCGAGACAGATTTGAACTCGAGATACATTTCCACATATGGACCAACAGTGGGGAAATCAGGCAGGAACTTTTCAAGGGCTGCCCAAGATCCTTTAAGATCGTGCCCATGCAAAGCACACACACACACACACACACACACACACACACACACACACACACACACACACACACACACACACACACACACACACACACACACACACACATACGCACACACATACACATAGCACATAACAAATTGGTCACATCATGTTTGATGTGAGTGGCCTGGCCTATCCAGGACCATCTTAGCCAAATACAGCTAAAGATGATGATGATGATGATGATGATGATGATGATGATGATGATGATGATTTTGGTGATTATGACCAGGAGGTAGGCAAGGGCGCTGGTCATTTCTAGAGCTACAGGGCTGTGGTCGAATAGTATTTTATGCTTTGGAAGGTTCCTAACTGAATGAATTTTCCCAAAAGTATCTCAATGGCAGCCATGATAAGAGCTGGTCTCTCAATTGCTGCGAAAATGTGCTTCAATGCTTCCGTTCTTATCTCCTTAGCCTACGGTACACTGGACCATCTTTAACGAATGGAAAGGAGATAATACGAGGCTATACGCCTTGTAGCGACCCAGGTTAGATTCCCACCTGTGGTCCTATGCTACATGTCGTTCTCTCCCTTATACAATTTTCCTATCTCTCTTCACTGTCCTGTCCATAAAGGCACCAAAAGGTCTCTAAATGCTAAGAAAAGGTGCTTCAATGCTTCCGTTCTTATCTCCTTAGCCTACGGTACACTGGACCATCTTTTACGGAGATAATACTGTCCCAAAATTCCTAGCGGCAGCAACATTTAAAGCTACGCACCATTCAGCGGTTCACAAAGACAAACGTTCAACATAGCGATAAATATGAATGGACAGGAGGGTGGGCTTTTGTCACCTTTTCTTCCTCATCTTCCACAGTTAGACACACAATAGCATAACCATCAGTGAAGCAGCTGGGAACCTGTAGGTCAATCAGTCACCAGCTGGGACTCGGTCAGCCAACCAGTTACCAACTGGGCCCCTGTCAGCCAATCAGGGAGCACTTGGGCCCCTGTCTGCCAATCAGGGAAAAGTCGGGCCCCTGTTAGCCTATCAGGAAACAGCTGGGTCCCTGTCAGCCAATCAGGAAACAGCTGGGCCCCTGTCAGCCAATCAAGCAACAGCTGGGCTCCCTGTCAACGAATCAGGCAACAGCTGGCCCCCTGCCAACGAATCAGGCGCTTGTATGATTGCCAATGGTTTGGAAAGAAAAATGCATTTTGTGGGGGAGAACGAGCGGCTAGAGGAGGGCGGGTGAGTGGGGGGATGTGGGTTAAGGGGAAGGTTGGGTTGTCTATATTTTAACCATGTGGATTAGAAAGATTTGTGAGTGTAGAAATGTCTTACAGATATACATACATAGATATAGACAGACAGAAAGACAGAGCCATAGAGATAAATAGATGGGCAGTCAGAAAGATAGATAGATCGAGACAAAGACAGACAAGAAAATAGACAGACAGACAAGCATACAGACAGACAGACATAGAGGAGCCATGCAGTTGGAGGGACTTATTCATTCCACATGGTGCCCCTCAACCCAGGCCCCCTCATCTCTCATTTGTCCACCTCTGACATAAACTGCTGTTGCCATTCCACTGACATTGTATTGTTTAAATATCTTCCTTCAACACAAACCATATCTGCCATCACCCAGAACCACTTGTTTTGCAGTGTCATGATTCAATCATGTCTAGTCACACACACACACACACACACACACACACACACACACACACACACACACACACACACACACGCAAGGCATAGGGCTGAGAACACCCTCAATGTAAAACACATGTGTTGGTCTTCGGTGTGTAATAAGTGTTTGCGGGAGTTGAAACATATGTGACAACGGGTTTGACTGGGGCCTCGGACCAACTATCAGCTGGCCTCTGATTCTACATGAACGATGGGAGTACCACGTGTGAGTGAGTAAAGCTGACCTTCATTAAAGGCTACTAAACCTGACCAGGTTTAGTAGCCTCTAGCCTCAGTAGCCTCTAGCCTCAAGCCTTTTATTTTGAAAATGAGTCTATGACAACCATATCTTAGTGAGTGTTTCTAAATGGCGGGGCTTTCATGTGTCAGGTGTGGAGGGCAGCCCCGCCCCCTCTCCGTGGCTCGTGGGCCTTGCCGTCATCTGATTGCACTTCCTCTCTCACTCCTCCAGCACTGGACAGCTTTGCGGTGAGACGGACATTCATCACCAGGGTTTCTGCTAAGAGGGGTAGAAGGTGCCCCTCTCTCTCTCTCTCTCTCTCTCTCTCTCTCTCTCTCTCTCTCTCTCTCTGTCTCTGTCTCTGTCTCTGTCTCTGTCTCGCTGTCTCTGTCTCTCTTTCAGCACTCAGGTGAGTTACAGACAGGGCACGGCTCACTTGCTTTCTGCTTTCAACACTGCTTTAGCTCTTTTTTCTGAAGACTGAGTGTCATGCGGTACTCGTGTCATGTGGGATTTCAGTAAACGAAGCTCAGAAGTAGTTGTCGTTGTCATCATCATATTTATCAATGTTATACTTTCAATGTCATCATCATTCAAAAAAAAAGTGTCACACACATATAAAACACACACTTATACACATGCACACACACACACACACACACACACACAAAAGCTCAGCCTTTCTTCTGACGAGGACTCCGCTGCACGACAGGGACCGCGGCTCGATGAAGAAGCTGAACCAAAGCAGTGGTCACACAGCAGCACCTTTTTCTAAACATATTCCCTTTGCAGACACTTTTCTGCCACGCCATGTCAGCGATTCTCGGCAGTCCCGTTTTTTTTCCTCTTTCTCTTCCCAGAAAGCTAGACGAGTATCGTCTAGCAAAGATGTGCGTCATGTTAAATCTTTCAATGCAAGGTGTTTTGTGCTGTGATGCAGAGCAGGGATAGGGGTGAGATGAAAGCAGAAAACCTAATGGAGAGCTGCTCGCCCATCCACCCCCCCCCCCCCCCCCCCCCCTTTCCCACCCAGCCCCTCAGTATCAACCCAACTGGGGTGTAAACACAGCTGCTGTCAAAGAGCTCAGGCGTTGCCCCTAAACACAAGCCGGCTATTTGACGTGACCCTTGACCCGCCGTGGAGGTAGCTAGCGCGGAGAGCGACAGTGCTAGGGCCAGCCTGACAGAATGGATTACCGCGCCAAGGTTATAGTAGGTGTAGGGTGTCCTTCCAATGGGACAGGCTTTGTCTCAGAGAAATATGGCTGCTTTTTCATGTCCGCTGCTTAGAAATACCCACACAGGTGCGGGCACACACACACACACACACACGCACACGAACGCTGAGAAATGAACTCGCACACCTTCACACTCACACACAGGAGCAAATGACGAGGCGGCTCAGTGGCTCAACTCGCTAGTATGCTAACCATGTGGGCAATACGCCTTGTAGCAACCTAGGTTCAATTCCCACATGTGGGCAAACATACACCCACTCAGATGCATGCAAAAAATGATACAAAACTTTTGTACTTACTGTGCTCACGCACAAATACACGCACACATACACGCACACATACACAAGCAGAGAGAGAAACACATGCATTTGCATACACAGACACAAACATAAAAGCAAACACACTCAGACAGGCACACAAACGCGCACTTTCAGACACACACTCATGCACACACTCATGCACACAGGGCAGTGAAATATTCATATTCTTTCCACAGCATGACACCCAAACCAGAGCGAGAACCATCTGGAACACAGCTCCACTCCAGCGAGAGAGAGAGAGAGAGAGAGAGAGAGAGAGAGAGAGAGAGAGAGAGAGAGAGAGAGAGAGATAGATTAGAACCATGGGGGGTAACCAACCAACCGACCCCAACTCCATATACAGGGAACCAGAAAGCCAGGGTCCATGCAACTTTAAACACAGACCCTCCATCCTATAATGGAGGCTTAGAGTGCCTCACATCATCGCCTGGCGCAGGGGTCGGGGATGACATCATCCTCCCATGCGAGGCTGATGTGGGGTGATTCACTGTCAAAGGCTTCTATCACCACGGCGACCCCCTCCATCCCTCCGTACCTCCTCCCGTTCCAGTATGTTCCAGTAGAACTGCATGATGAAATATGTATTGTTGCACTTCTCTCGGCTTCTACATTGATGGAAGTATGAAAAAGTCAAAACGGGGAGGCTAGTGAAGAGGTGCTACTAGAAAGACATGCTGGTGATTGGTGAACAGAACATAGCCTTTGGAGGAAGAGAGGAGAGGAACATGAGGGGCGCCTCGATAATAAATAATAATAATAATAATGAATGATCTAATGGGGAACGTGAGTGGAATAAAAAAGGGGAGAAAAATACGAAAGCACAAGGAGGTGGTCACCGGATTTTCCCGTGAGGTGGTTTTCATGGGAGCGTTCGGCACAGGAAGCTGAAGAAACATCATGAGAGCTCTCGGCATGGTCACCGCATATCCAAACACTGCCAAAAAAACATCAAACACGGCAAACAGCATCCAACAATAATCCCTCTAGACCATTCCCACCTAAAACCCTTTATGGGAACGAGAGACACTGATAGGTTTCCCACCCATTGTTGTCTTAAGTGTGTGTGTGTGTGTGTCTCTCTCTCTCTCTTTTTGGACAATATGGTGTCTTTCGCTTGTTTCCTACTGTTGAGAATCGAGATGCTTTGCAAAATATCACGTTTAATCCCAAGGCACAGAGGTTTGACAGGAAATTAAATCAGGTGGACCTCCCTTGGTGCCTACTTTTCCGAGAATTTCACATTTATTTTGCATTTAGTTCAGATAGTATTTCCCTTGTTTCTCTGGACGGCCTTACTCTACCTGAATAAATAAATCGCAAAAACCAGATTTACGGAGTTGGGACCTGGGAATCGCAGAGTATATCTTTTCTTTGTAAAGAATGATTACATTGCAGAACATAGACAGATCAGCACACTGATTTTAAACTGACTGCTGTAAACTAAAGTATACAAGTACTGAAAGTTCAATGCACACACATAAACACACACAAACACACACGTTCAATTAATAGGGAGCGAAACTGCCAAGAAGGAAATGGGAATGTACCATGTATTATTTCAGCCAGTTGTTTTAGTATAACAAATTATTTGTCTGTGACCTTCCCATTGTTATGGGTGTTTAAAGTTTGTTGTTCAATTTGGTTGGGATAGGACTTTAATGATAGTTCAAATCAATTTAATCAAACAGATACGTTTGATTCTGCTTGCTTGGTAAAATGATATCCCGGTAACATTTGAATTTATTGGTACCACATTTTCAAGTGCATGGTCTTTGAAGAGAGTTGAAGAGACACCTGTGATTTATTTACACTCCAAGCGGTTGAGTAAAACCTTGGATGTGTTTCAGCTAATGGTAGCCGAGCTTCCAGTTGAAGATCCAACAAATTTATTTCAGACCGTCAGTGAAAAAATGTGGATTTGGATGTACTTTTACAACCCCCCCTTCGCTTCCCTCTCGGAAACATAAATAAACTCTTGAAACCAAAAAGAAAAAAGAAGATTTTATAGCTCGCCTTTTGACTCAATGTTGGATTTCACCAAACTCAAACATCACTTACATCTCGGACAAATGTTTTACTATTTACCTAAATGCGAGAGACTGAAACAAAACAGCAGCTGGAGTCCCAGATTTCTGCAGGCCTGAAAGCCACCCAGAGGACTTTCTTATCTCCACGACTACAGGGTTCACCTGTCGGGTGTTTAAATGCTGACGTGTCCCACCAGGAGATCCTAATGTTGAATCATAGGTAAACCACTAGTCTTGAGTTGTTGGTAAAGCTTGCATTTATCATTCTGCATATGTGACTCTGAGCAGAGTACATCATTGTCACTTACTCAGTGACATCAAGTGATCTTTATAATGTGAGGATGATGAGTCCTCAAAATGAACATGCGAGTCTATAGTCTATCATAAATGAACCGGAGAACGTAGCAGGGAAGATGAAGCGGGCCGTCCGATGTCCTGGCTTAAGGTTACATTTTTGGAGAGCAGCACATGCAGTCTCGGCCTCAGTGGTCCAAGGCGTCGACATAACCACCTATAACCACCTATGATGTGTAAGTAGAATTCAACCTTCAGGAGTTCTCAGAATTGCGACTTATACTATTACTCCACGATGACAAACGGTCTTGGTGATTTACAGGGGCCTTCAGTCCCTGAAGACTATCCAAGGAGGAAGACCTGTCCACAAAATGAGAGTAGGAATTAATAGAGCTTAGAGTCTTTCTGTGGCTTTCTGTAGCTTTCTGTCTGGGCTGACATCCAATCACTGTGGCCACACGAAGACAGGCAATTGCTTCGCCAAGACCAAGGCCAAAAACAGATGACAAGTGGAGGCTAAGGCCCACAATAAAACTGATGAATGACAAATTCACAGGGGCCTCTTGTGGCTTGACCCCAGGTTGACCTCTTCAATTCCTCACGGCCCTCCTGGCTATAAGAGTGTCGCTAATTCCCTAGCTAGAATTACCCTGTGTCTTCTGAGATACGAATCTCAACACACAATAGACTGTAGCGAAACTCAATACGGATTGTTGTATTTTACCCAGCTGACAAAGCGTGAGGGAGGAGCAGGCTTGAATAACGTATTTTGTGAGATTAGGCCTCCGTTTTAATATCCATCATGGTTGTAAATGACTCGGGTCCCACATAATGCTGGTTTTGTGTAATTGCTTCTCTTGTTTAGTGGCGGGAAGTGGTGAGACATGCTGATGCTCTCTGGCTTCAAGAAAAGCATGTGTTTCTCAGCGCTGCCAGCATGTGGCTTGTGGTAACAGAATGGGGCATAATCTGTTTGTGCCAGCGCCACATTTCTCTGCATAAACTTCAGGTTTTGGGTTACGAAACAAGGTGAGAACGGGGTTTTTGTAATTCAACCCTTGGACCCAAAGCATCCCTCCTCCCCACCCACTCCCTCATTCCCTCAGTCAGTCGTTATTCAAGGCACCCTTTAACCCGTCTTGATGAAGATTGCCATAAAGACGCCAGTCGATCACGTTTATTTAGCAGGACGCCTGCGATGAGGTCAATGAGCAGCCAATAGACGGGGTTTGTAAATTCCTGAAACACTACACTAAGGTACTTTCCACGCCTGTGGAAGAAAAAGATTGTTCTTGGTTTATTTTGACTCACGCCTCCATGTTGACCATAATCCTACTTGTGCATTTCCACCATGTTCCTTGTCCATGGGCCGTTGTTGGAATTCAGAAAATGTGTGTGTGTGTGTGTGTGTGTGTGTGAGAGGGTTGGGGGGTGGGAAGAAAAACATTTAACGCTGGTGTATTTCCCAGTACATATTGCATTCTCCAAATAACTTGCGGTACCGTATCTCACCAATAGTGTATACACAAACCTGGGAGTTGAATACCAAGGTTAAGCACTAGCACACTTGTATCTGGTGGGTTTCGAACATTTTGGTTGGGGGGTGCAGCAATTAAAACGTGTAGTTGCTCAACAACATGACAATGCAACCTTGGCTGATTGGGGAGGATTTTTATGACACTTTCCCGATAAAACCAACATGGACTCAGCAAAGTTGTGCCCACTGGACTCTAACTTTGTTAATCCTCTGTGACGTTTAAGAACCGTATTGTGAAGCTTACAAGTTCTTAGACTCACAACTCACTCCAGAGAAGTTTCTTCTCTGGTTTCAGGCCCTGTGTATGTGTAAGCGTCTGGCCTAATTGCAACTTTTCACATAAAAACCTGGTGTTGTGGATAGTCTGTGGGCAAAACCTACTTCAAAAATAATCTTCAAAGGCATGCGCTCAGTTGTCAGAGATAACGCAATGCCAAATCATGTCCAGGCAACTTCTCTGAGAAAGAGAAATTGAGGGAGAGAGAGGGAGGGCAGAGAAAACGGGACGAGGGAGAGATGGAGAGAAAGAAAGAGAGGGAGAGAGAAAATTGGAGGAAGGGAGAGAGCAAGAGGGGGATAGAGAGGTGGATGAGAGAGAGTCAGAAGGGGAACGAGAGAAGGACCAGAGAGAGAAAGAGGGAGATAGAGAACAGAGAAAGAAGAAACTTTCTCTGTTCTGCCTTATGTCCAGGACCAGACAAGTGTGCTGAACGTGCCTACTTTATCACTTTCTGACGCAAATAATACATCTCTTAAAGCCTGAAAAGCTCAGCTGATGACTTCTATATTTCATTGTGTACATTCCCCAAGGGAGGGGAGGTTGTGGGGAGGTTTTCCCAGGAAGGAACCTCAGGAAGCACTGTCTCCATGTCATGAAAAGCTTTTGACTTAGTTGTTAGATCTCCAATTGTTCCGTGATGTAAAACAATATTTTTCACCAAATGACTACAATTGTGGGATTTCAGGTGTGACAATTTAATTTCCAAGTTCCCATTCCGTATTGAAATCAGTAAACAGTAATTAAAATTTTCTGAAATTATGCAAGGAAATAGATAGGTTGCCCTTATTGTCCGGTGATCTACTATTTAGTTATGTAGCATTGAATTTTTTATATGTGTCATTAAGAAGTAGGTTAGAGTTAGTCATCTTTTTCAAGGATGCATAGAGATAGACTGTGGACAATGGGAATTGAACCCCTAACCTTTTGGTTTTCTGGGAATAAAACCACCCTATCCTGCCTCCCAAACGACCCAGCATAAGAAACTGCAGCACAGATTAAGGTTTAAATAATTAATTATACAGGATACAGCACTTTATAAAATGCCATATACGGTTTTATAATAACTAACTTCCAGTCTAATTACATGCACAGCTTTAGATAGCAGCCAGATGAAACAGCAGGGTGTCTGTCTGTGTTTGGTTCTGTGTACTTTACACAGCAAATGAGGCTTACAATAAAACAGGGCTGTGATCATTCTGTTTTTAAAGTGCATTGGTGTTTAGATGCTCACATACATTGACTCCGTGTTCTGTGTGTTGAAAAGACGGATGGGAACCGCTCTGAATATGACACCAAAACACCGTCTGGCAGGTTTCCCGCCAAAATATACTGGATCGCCATGGAGACGGCAGGATGCGGGTCCCGGTGGACCTTCTGACGGGAGTTGATGTTGGCGTTGAGAGCCAAACGACAGCATCACAGCTACAGACGCCTGGGGCTTTCAGACATGCTCGCATTCATACAGATACACACACACACACACACACACACACACACACACATATACACACACACACACACACACACACACACACATACATGCACTCACAGAGACCAAATAACATAGACATACACTAAGAAACACAGATACAAGTGCACACACAGACACATGTAGAACCATGCACACAGAACCAAGAACACAGAAGCACACACATACACACACAGACACACACATAATCTCCCACACACAGAAACACAGACCAGCATGCACAAACACACACACTCTCCATGGTAGCTGAAGCCTGGGAAAGTTAGAGGGATTGTTGTCTGCTGGTCTCCTGGTTGGTCCAGAGGCCCAGCAATGTGGAAATAGCCTGAGACAAGTCCAGCCTCATGGAGACTCCAGAGACCCAGTGGTGTGGGACTGGCCTGAGACACGTCCAGCCTCATGGAGACTCCAGAGACCCAGCGGTGTGGGACTGGCCTGAGACACGTCCAGCCTTATGGAGACTCCAGAGGCCCAGTGGTGTGGGACTGGCCTGAGACACGTCCAGCCTCATGGAGACTCCAGAGACCCAGCGGTGTGGGACTGGCCTGAGACACGTCCAGCCTTATGGAGACTCCAGAGACCCAGCGGTGTGGGACTGGCCTGAGACAGGTCCAGCCTCATGGTGGCTCCAGAGGCCCAGTGGTGTGGGACTGGCCTGAGACACGTCCAGCCTCATGGAGACTCCAGAGACCCAGCGGTGTGGGACTGGCCTGAGACACGTCCAGCCTCATGGAGACTCCAGAGACCCAGCGGTGTGGGACTGGCCTGAGACAGGTCCAGCCTCATGGAGACTCCAGAGACCCAGCGGTGTGGGACTGGCCTGAGACACGTCCAGCCTCATGGTGGCTCCAGAGGCCCAGTGGTGTGGGACTGGCCTTAGATACATCCAGCCTCCAGATCATCCTACCGTCAATCACTGCTGATTGGTGGATGTTAGACAAGGATGGATGGGAGTATCCAGTCACTTTCAGTCCTCTGTGAATCCAAACCTGTTGTCGTTGGGCTATGATCTGGAACCCAGCCAGAACCACAAACCTTCAACCATGGCAACACAAATAATTACGCTCAAGCATATTTGTGCCTCTGTTTTGAATTGGTTATAATATGATGACAGGGAAAAATGAATAAATGATCATTTCAATGTAAAATCACAGTAGTTTAAAGAACAACAATTTGTGTTCTTTCTCTAAATATTTTTCGGATTCCATGTCTTAGCTAACGGACTAGCAATCGGAAGCGCTACTCTTTTTAGGAAAGAATTCCATCTTGGTGGGAGTTCCTCTGTTTGGCCGAGAACATGGAGAAAAAAAAGTATTTCACAGTTTTTCTTTAAGGGCCCATTTGTGATGTCAAAGTCGACAGGTTACATATGCTCCCGATTTTTCCAGAGTCCATCAAATATTCCCCGACTGGCATCTGGAATGTCGGGAATCCCGACGGCGGTGGGTGTTGTCCGTCTCGAGGCGTTCCCCACCCTGTCGCCACATCACGCTCATTAATTCCCAGCCTCTGAAAGGAAATTAAGGGCTCTAGTTCAAGTAGGGTGGAGGGAAAGTCAGGTGGTGGTACGTTTGGAGAATTTTACCTTATCTCAGGAGAGAAGAGGCAACCATTTCCTGAAAGACCCACCCGGAAAGTTCAAAGCAGCATCCCACACACACACATCTGACACACAAGGTTTGTATCAGGACATTTATGGACACACACATATCTGACGCACACACTCACTCCCATCCCCATTTGTGTGAGTACGTACATGTACACACACTTACACGTGCACCAAATGTTCCTCTCAATGTTCCGCTCTCCTCCTCCCAACAGTGTTCGCCAGCTGTGGTGTGTGAGTCTGTGTGTGAGCGTGTCTCGCAGGAACGGGGGCAATGCAAGTGCATGCAGCGGCTGAGACGGAGCACTCCTCTCCCCCACCGACCTCCCGCTCCCTTCGTCCTCCTCTCTCTTACCTCCATCTAACTCCTCTCCCCCACCTCCCTCTTATTCCTCCCCCTACCTCCCTTTAACTCCTCCCTCCCACTCCTCTCCCCAACCCTCTCCCTCCCCTCCTCCGCTTCACTCTCACTCCTCCCCCCCACCTCCCTCAACCCTCTCACTCCTCTCGTTCAACCTTCTCTCTCCTCTCTCCCACTCACTCCTCTCACCCATCACTCCTCACCGCTCTCTACTCACTCCCTTTCATTTCTCTTTCCCACTCACTTCTCTCTCCCATGCATCTCATTAATCTCTCCCAACTCCCTCTCACTCCTCTCCCCAGTTCCTCTCACCCATCTCTCCCAGGCATCTCACTCCTCTCTCCCAACTCTCTCACTATTCTCTCCCAGGCATCTCACTGCTCTCTTCTAGTTTCCTCTCACTCCTTTCTACCAACCTTCCTACTCTTCTCTCACTCCTCTCTCCCAGCCCTATCCAACTCATCCCAATTCAATTCAAGTTAATTTCATTAGTACAGCCCTTAATCACAGTTACAGTCTCAAAGAGCCTCACAGGCCCACATTATGCGAGAAAACCCCCTCACCCTCAGGCCTCTAAAGGGCAGGGAAAAACGCCCCAAACCCAGTCGGGGTAAAAACCTTGAGTAGGAACCCAGAAGAGGTGTCCGGTAAGGAGTGAAATATAGGTGCCCGATGGACAGACACAACCGTAGCATAACACAAGCAAACAAAAGTTCAGCAAGATGAAATTGTTGGAAAATAGACGAATAGTCAAGAGTTACAAATCAATGATGAATGTGAGCTAGTGTGTTTATATATATATATATAGAGAGAGAGAGAGAGAGAGAGAGAGAGAGAGAGAGAGAGAGAGAGAGAGAGAGAGAGAGAGAGAGAGAGAGAGAGAGAGAGAGAAGAGCCCTCTCTCTCACTCCTCCCAGCTCCCTCTGTGAGGAGTGCAGGGGAGTGGGGCTTGAGAGTGTGAGACCTAACACGCCCTGCTGTGCAGCACACAAGGCCCTGCTCCCCTGCTTCACATCACACAGATGCTGAGAGTCTGCGTTGTTGCTGTGTGTGTGTGTGTGTGTGTGTGTGTGTGTTTGTGTGTAGGAGGACTTGTCTGTCTGCGAACACTGCACTACTGCACATTCCTGTGTTTGTTTGTGTGGGAGTGTGTGTGTGTGTGTGTGTATGTGTGTATGTCAGGGAGAGTGTGTCTATGTTTGCGCGTGTTTGTGCGGGGAAAGTGTATGTTTGTTTGTGTGTGTGTTTGTGTGGTGGGGAAAAAGTGTGTGTATGTTTTTATGTGTGTGTGTGTGTGTGTATTTGTGTGTGTGTCTGTGTATGTAACCCGTGCTCTGTTGAGGCTCCTTGCTTCCGCCTTTCAGCACGGCAGCGGAGTCTAAACATGAATATTATGATTAATATCAAAGGGAATTGTTTTAAAGTCAGATGACTGGAGTTTATTCCCCTGTGGCCGTCTCTGGACCCGACAGACGTACCTTTGTTTGGCTTTCAGAGGCTAAGACCGTGTTGCACAATTCCAAACATCAAATCCTATTTCATTTTTTCTTTTCTTTTTTACATAATCGTCTCAAGAAAACTTGGCAAACAAAAACGTTAGCTTGACAGAACGGTTCAAAAAGTCTGGTGCTCCCGGTTAATCTGGAGAGTTGACACATTGACCGCTGTGACGGATAGCGTTAGCCGTGGCGGCGCACGGAGACCGGGCAAAAAACACGCATGTGCACACGCATCGACCCCTCACCCCCCCCTTCAAAAGACACCTGTCTCCACACATGAGATCCAAGCGGAGGGTTGACGTGACACACAAACAGCGGCGTCTTGTTAGCGCACCGCTCCAGCAGGGGCGATCCAAGCTAGCTCGCGCAGATCGCCCCTCTTTCATGTGCGGCACGGCAACGGGGGCCCTTGCGCCCGTGGCAGCCGGAGTTGAAGCGGAATGAGTTCCATGTGCGTCTTGCTTTCAAGACAGCGCACGCGGAACGCCCAGTCGAGGCACGTCTTTGAAGTGAAAGGTTCACGTTGAAGTGGAAACCAGTAGATGGCAAGAGAAATGCTGGTCTGGGCTTTGTTTTCGGTGTCATTTTGAGTTTCGGTCGCAGCCGTTGAGGGAAATGTTTATCATGTGTAGCAGCTTTCAATGCAGGTTGGGTGTTTTTTTTTTTTTCGGGTGTTTGTTTTTTTCATGGCGTTTTCAGCATACATTTGAATGACGTTTGCACGTTTGTTTATGAACCTCATCGGCCAAGAATGTTCCCTGTAAATATTGTCCTTTGGAGGAGAAGAGGTCATCAATGTTCCTAATGTTGCACTCCTGTGTAAGAACTTGGCCCACACAACATTTCTAGAATAGATTATCCTGGCCCAATTCCATCCCACTACACACACACACACACACACACACACACACACACACACACACACACACACACACACACACATATGTAGTTATTTATTTATAATAATAATATAATATAACTGATAAACAGATGAAAGGATTTTTGTAGGAAGAAGTCAGAAGAAACAGGGTTGATTTGTCGTGTTTGTATACCGGCAGTTTGGTCATACCATTTCCTCTGGTCAATGTAGGGTCAAGATGATAATGACAATGAAATGATTATTTTAGCTCGAATTTCGCCTCCATCAACCTCGCCGTTTGCAGAACGCGTGCCAGACCACGACAGCCGCGCAAGATATTCCAATCAGGACGACATCTCCGCTTGCACCGCAGACTCATCGCTGTAATTGAAAGATTAAGTCATACAGAGACACAACCGTTACCGCACTCTCTCTTGAACCAGCCCCGAAGGCCTGGACAGCGACACTTGGACATCACTCCAACTGCAGTCTCCACACGGACCAACCGCTACCATGGGCGTCTTCTTTCCACAAAGAGAGAGAGAGAGAGAGAGAGAGAGAGAGAGAGAGAGAGAGAGAGAGAGAGAGAGAGAGAGAGAGAGAGAGATACCCTTCCCACGGGTAAAAGATTAGCCAAGGGCAGAACCATATGTAGTTATTGTGTCGGGGGGTGTCTTATTCTAAACTCACATGCTTCACACAATACCCCTGAAAGCAGAGCGTTGATTCAGAACACGTGTCGGGGATCAAGAGGCCTCCGCTGAAGTCTAACTGTGAAACGTGGTCTGGACAGGGACGAGTATGACCCGACCCATGTGCAATTTGCACTGGCTTAAGGGAGCTTGGAACGCCAGGTCAGACCTCAGGACTCGTTCTGTCCAAAAGACAAAGAGCGGATGAGCTGAACTCGCCGGTGACGATCCGCTGACTTGCACCCTCTTTCTTTGCGTTCTTTTATTGAAGACTTGAGCCAGCGTCCCCGCTGAACCATTTCATTTTGTGGGAGAGAAAGGATTTGTAATTAGCTGCTGAGAGGGGGCGTCCAGCAGCAGGGGCTAAAATAAGACCTGCTGATGCAGCGTTGGAGAACCGGTGGAAGGGATGACCAAGCGAAATTGAGAGACGAACCCATCGAGGTTGAGCGTGTGGTGTGAACCGATATTGGGTCCGGTGTAATTAAAAACAGAAAATGAGTGCGAGTTCGGTGGGTAGCACGCACACACATGTCCCGTGGCATGCGCCATGCACACTCAAAAGTGCAGTCCAGACATTTTAGAGACGTAGATAGGATCTAGATATCATATCTAGATAATGGAGGCGGTGCCTTGGGAAAGCAGACTACACCTACATGTACAGTATGTAGTACGTATATTTATTTAAACTACGATTTCCATTTAAGTTGCAACATCAGCATGAATAGGCGTCTGAACTTTGACCCCCTGCTTTCAATCAAAGATGACTTTCAGGGCTTCTATTTTTCTAAGTTTTTTTCAAACCTTTACATTTTGTTTTCGTAGTGGGTGCAATGGGAGTGTGTGCAGTGTTTGTCACCGTGGCAACAAATTTTCTTCTATTTGTAAACAGTGGCACATTCTGTTATAGTTCTTGCTATTGTATTTGAAGGATTGACAAAAGGATTCCTTGTTAGACCTCAAGCGATTACTATGGCACGGACTCACACACACACTTTTTAATTGACTCAACCTAGACATGATTGGAATGACAGACAAGGTGGGAAACTAAACGGGGGGGAGCTTTGTGTCTCCCCCTGCACCTGTTCAATGCGAGCGTGCGTTGCAACACAACCTGCCTTTACAACAACAGTGCATGATATGTTGCCATGGCGTGTTCAAATGCACCAAACGATAAAGCCACACTTGCCCTATTAATTACAAGGAATGCTTGTCTGGAGTACCCCCCCCCACACCACCAACCCCCCACCCCCCACTACACACACACACACACAAAACCCCCCTGGTTGCTGAAACGCATGCCATGAAGAAGGTGCCACAAGGCATGCAGGAGTTAGCTCTCTCTCGCTGTCTCTCTCCGACTATCTCTCTGTATGCTCAAGTTGTCTTTGTTGTTGGGAGGAACACTCCAAACCAAATCTGTAGAGACATGTTAGGCTTGGAGATACTGTGAGGGGGCAGGGGGGAGGGAGGAGTGACTGGGGGGGGGGGGGGCAAATATTAGAAAGTTTGATCTTCTGCGTCTCGTGTTAGTTGTTACGGCTATTTCCCGCGGCGTTGTGCATGGATCACCTGCACACACACACATTGCAAAATGTCTTCGAGAGCCACGTGGTGCTACGCACGTCCTCGCACATTGTTTCGATTGTTCCGATTGGAATCAGAGGAGATCCCATGAGAGTGGAATGGTTGAGGGATACAAAGGGCTTGGGTTCCGTTCGAAACCGTCTCTTCCACCGCAAAAAGTGAAAGAAAAAAGAACTGTGGACCACATGGGACACCTATGTGTGTGCCGTTGCCAATAATGAATTCACCTGTCACGGAGAAACTAGACACTTGGATAATCCTAGTGATTGTGCTGGGGCTTAACACTCTGCTGTTAAGCCCGTGTTCAGGCCGTGTGGTTGATGGCCTACTTCATTTTCATGGGATGACGTTTTGTTACGGTGAGCAGGACAAAAGGCTGCCAGACAATACACAGAGTCATGCAGTCATGTATTATTTATTCCTTTATACATACTATGTTTTTCTCTTTCCGGAGAGAGAAAGACACCAAAGTAGTACTTCAAGTTGTAACATTTTGCCCGTTTTTTCCTCACGCTACACATTTCTACTGCTCTGTCTTAATGAATACAAGGACAATACAACATCGATGTGTGAAACAGATTAAAACAATCATCTGGATTCGCTGGTCGACCACCCTGCCTTGTCTGCCTGTGTAGCTGTTGAACGGAGAGAGAATGAAATAAGAGGTTATTGAGGTATTCAAACAGCTTTTGCCCTGAAATTCAGTCTTCACTTCTTCAAATAGATCGTTATGTGAAACTCCACCGTTTAGTTTCATGTTTCCAAAAAAGGGCAGTTTTGGGAGACACGTGCACAAACACCATTGTCCTGAATCAGATTCCGTTTCCAGGAATCAACCAATCTAGGTTGTTTCTTCATTCTCTTCTTTCACGGAATTCCCTTGTTTTCAATAGAGTAGGAAGGCCCGAGACACGCAGCGATGGACTCTGGGAAAGGAGGTTTGGTTGTTTCTGAGCCAGACAAACTCTGGTTAGCTTGGTTAAATTTGTGTTGGTTAGGATTTGCCACAAACCGCATTGGAAACCAGAGCATGGTCCCAGCCCTTTGGCATTCTTCAGGGGCCGAGCGAGAATAGATTCTGGGGTCCAGATCCAGGTTCCAGGTGTGGACTTATAGTCCCCATATGCTCCATCAGAACCCTTGTCTGTCTGCCAGTGTTACAGGGCGAATAAGACCCAGCCCAAATATCGCAGCACCAAAATTACTAGGACCAAACTACACAAAAGTAGTAGTAAAACATTTTGTTTTGTGTCGCCATAGGACTAGTTTTGCATAATGACGTTCCACCTATAAATCTTATATTTTACTACTATGTTGTATAGTATTATTTGTTTTTTCACTGGGTAGAGCTTTGAAGCAGGTCTCTGGAGAAACGGACTGAATCCCAATCTGTGGTCTCACATTGTTCAGGGAGTTGCTTGAGTTGCTTGCTAAGGGTTCTTCTTTATGTATTCCTTGGAGGTGGGGTTTAGTAAGCAGAAATCCCCCAGTGGATTACAGCGATGGTTTACTGGTTTTAACGCTCAGCTGCAACTTCCGATGTGGCAGGAGTAGACTGATCATTAATGTCGGAAGCCCAACTCAGGACGTGAAACATTGTGTACAGCATCGTCGCAATCATGCAACAACAGGCATATTCTATTGGTGGTTTAATGTTCCAGACCTTAAGACATGGCCAGCGTGACACAAACAATTCCTGGAAACCTGTCCTGAATAATATACCATAAAAAACAACTACTTGCATGCGGTTTGCAGATGATACTCTGCTCCTTTGTTCACAGTGCTTTGCACGAGCTATACACACACTTTCACACCCCCAGCGTTCAAATGAGTTGCCATTCCATTCAGACACACACGCACACACACTCTGGTGCAGTTTGACTTTCGGTTATTATGACAGCGGTCTAGACAGAGAGAAGACTGTGGATCTTGAGAGTGTGCGTTGAAGCATGACTCCGGTGTCATCGTGAGATTAAGTCAAAATACTTGGAAGGGGTTTATCACAGAACACTGCCCTTCGCAATTTCACAACTATGTTCGATGTGAACGCCTGCTTGGCACAGATAAAGATGGGAACATAGTGTATGTAAATGCTTTGCAACAAAGTAACATAAAGAGATGATTGCCTGATGGTCTTGTTAAATACATCTCACACGTACTCATGTATCACTCAGTGCACAAACGTTTCGTTTGTAGCATAATCATTTAGCTTTGAGTCGTCTTGTACAAGAAGTAATTAAGGCAGTAATTTGGCGCGTAATATTAAATGACTTCGTACGACCTGCTGTAACTCGTTATAGATTTTTTAAATCCTTTTAACCATGACATTTAAACCATTACACTAACTTTAAAGGATAGTTGTGCTACGGACTGCCAATCGCATTGGAAACACACACAAAAAAAGTCTTGTTATTGTAAATAACTCCAGGGTCAAGCCATACTGCTGTGTATCTTTAGCTCATATACATCATGTTAAAAAAGGGCATTCATATACGAAGCACCTTGTTAAATCCACCCAGGGTTGGAGTGCTTAAAAACAGACTTTGTTGGCATGCTTCTAGTTAGCATCTTATTTACGAGAAAATGACTTTTTAAAGCGCACACTAGATTGAGACCTGGTCATATATTTTTAAATGACATGCTCTGAGCCAGAATAATTGACGAGAAGCGAAGCCTAAAATTGTAGGCCCCAACCTAATAAACACTTAAAAGTATTTGCGTGCAGCCGCGCACACACTCATGCACACACACACACTTGCAAACATATTCACCCCCGCCAAGCCAACTTGCTCTCTCCCTAGCTCTCGCTCTCCCTCCCTCTCTACCTTGCACTCTTTCTCCCTCCCTCTCTACCTTGCACTCTTTCTCCCTCCGTCTCTACCTTGCTCTCTTTCTCCCTCCCTCCCTCCCTCCCTCCCTCCCTCCCTTTCTCCCTTCCCTAGCCATAGCTCTCTTTCCTTCCCTCTCCCTACAGCCCTCTCTCTGTCTCCCTGCCCCTCCCCTCCCTAGCTTCCTCTGCGTGCACCAAGCCATACAAGGACCCTAGCACTATGAGCGTATGACAGGCTGGGCTTGTGGCCTTGGCTCGGCCGCCTCTCTCTACAGTAATAATACAGCTCTGCCGGCCGCCGATCATGTCGGTAAAAATATCTGATGCACACACACACGCCAACGGGCCAAACATCTGGCCACTCACATGCTCAGCACTGTGTGTGTATGTGTGTGTGTGTTTTTTTTACATGTGAAACATTGAGTACAGTAAGTCATAGTAAGTTCAACAACAAGAAATACGCTAACATATTTTGCAGCCACACACTGCACAAGCAAAGTCAATGAATATTAAGTCACTTAAAAAGAAAGTGTATTACACTTTACTTTATGATACAAGAAAACATATCTATGAACTGGGTCAGAATATAGAACTGTATAAACAGTAGGTGAACATATTGGTATAAATATCTTAGATGGAAACATATTCCAACAACAACCAAAACATCTGATGGCTCCTATATGGTTAGTAATGTGTGTGTGTGTGTGTGTGTGTGTGTGTGTGTGTGTGTGTGTGTGTGTGTGTGTGTGTGTGTGTGTGTGTGTGTGTGTGACCTGTTGAGTTCAGTCAGAAGAATATTCATGTGGAAATGGTCCATCTTTATGTTAATTAACTCATTTGTGACTAGGCCAGGTTTGAGGTGTAAGTGTATCATAGAATAAACCCTCTCTAGGTGAAAACACAAACAGATTTTATTACTAGAAATGTGTCCAGCTATGTCTATTGTTGGAGTTACATAACATTTCTGTAGTACTAGAAGTACTGCAGTAGTAGTAAGTACTTTAATACTAGTATTTACTGACTTTCAGCGGCTGAAGGTCCTTTCCAAAAAGGTTTTTGTAACAATCAAACCAGTTCAAACCAGTATTAGCAGTCAAAAAATGAAATTACATTATTGTAATCAAACCAGGAAACAATCAAATATGGGTCAGAATATATAATGAGAATACAACCAGTACGTGAACATCATATAAAATGAGAGCGAAGGGGGAGATGGGGAGGGAAGCTATTTTTAGACGGTTTGTATAAAAAGAACAAGAAACTATCGTTCTGCCTTAAGGAAACCCACACACTATGAGAAGCAGAGTTTTCTTGCGTGACACCCACCACCTCACTCCACCTCACCCCTTCCCCTCGACAGCCAGCCCTCCAAAAACACCTTACCCTCAGGGCCTCGCATGTTGATTTCCTCTGAACATTTCGGAGCATTTGGTGTGAAGACGGGTAGAGCGTTCCGGTAGTGGGAAGAATGAAAGGAGAGTGTAGATACAAATCTGGATGCCAAATAAATGAATCAGATGCTATTTTCAGCATCAACCGTGATTGGAAGAGATATAGGAAGTGAGGGCCGGTGACAAGAATGCGATTGGTTTTTCTGGCGCTTCAAAGAAAAACAGAACGCTGGAACAACGTTGGCTATGTTACGCCGGTAGGTTTGAGTTTTATTAACGCAGTGCTCTATAAATACTCCGCTTTTGGGTGTTTTGGCGGTCGATGAGGAAAGGATCCGTCTGAAAAATGTTCCTAATGCTGACCTGTCTTACATGGTGCTACAAGTATTTGGCGGTAACTCCTGAAGTGCCAAAGACCAGGGGCCCATGTTGAAGACGTCTAGAATGTAGGTTTTCCAAACTCTGGGTCCAGACCTATAAGTGGGCTGCAGTAGGGAAAGAAGTGGGTTACCAATTGCCACAATAAACATTTCAATAAAAAACACAAAATTGTACATAAACAAATACAATATATACAGTAAACATGCCTTGTATTGTACATGGCATTTGTCTTTAATTAGTATGTTTAAAGAGAATGCTGTGTAGACGAGCAAAATGCATAGAGGAAGGTTCGTACTCTAACTTTTTTAACATGGTAATGAGAATGTCTTTCTTATTTTATAATTCATAACATATGAACATATTCGCCGGCTCCTGGGCCAAAAGTGGGTCACAGCATGGAAATGCTTGGGAACACCTGCTGTAGACCTGTAAACATAATTCACATATATGTATATAAAACAACTGGAGATCAGGAACAGGAAGGTAAACACATGCTATGCTAATTACCTGTTGTCTATATGCCTTAACTTCTGCCCCCTTTGTTTCAAAGATTTTTTACTTAAGTGCCTGTTTATAAGCCAGATATCTGGCTAATAGTGAAATGTCTGGTGTATATTAACACACACACTTGGACAAACAGAATATACATATTACAGCCTTTTTGCGGTTCAAAGCAGCTACAATCTTGCTGATTGAATCATGAAAGTATTTTTGTTATATGTTGGAGTTTATTGGATTATAATAATAAAAAATTACCAGCTGTGCAGAATATTATCTTTACAAAGAAACATTGCTTTTACTCAGCTGCGATTCTATAGAATTCTGTAGAACTCTATAGAATTCAATATAGAGTTCTATACAACCATAGTATTTAATTCTATAAGCATTAGCTACAAAGAGAACCATTTGTTCTTACCTTTGACAACAGACCACATGTAAAAGCAGACACAAAACCAAAAGCAGTCAGATGAAGACGGGTCGTCTTTTCGACTTTTTCCAAACTCCCACCAATTTGATTATCCACCAATACGTTTGAAACCATTGAAAACAATGAAAACATTGACAGCACTACTCTCAAACTGTCATTTACCTCTGAAAGCGCAACGCTTGAGAGGTCAGTGAGGTTCTGTTGACATACGTAGCGCTCTTTAAAAAGAACGGTGCACTGAGAACTGTCAGGCCCACTCTTTCCCATTGATCTTGGATTTCCTTTTAAGCCTTTGTGTTGTAAGTTCAAGAGTCCACGCGACTCCTTTGATGGGAATCAGAAATGTGTAAATGTAAAAAAACACACAACACACGTGCGTTACGACGTTCACCCTCCTCTACTCCCTCACCGTTGTTTGAACTTGTATTGACGATGCGTCAAATCGTTTGGATCAGCACTTCATCAGTCCTGCGCTGGAGAATAAAGAGAGTCCTATGAATGATTCATCTGTGAAGGAGAAACCGAGGGAGAGCGGGAACACACACACACACACACACACACACACACACATACAGATATAGACTCACATACACACACACACACAGTTACTCTCCAATGCGTCTGTAATGGAAGTTCCAGTCCCATGTTTCTTCATGTGAGGCATAGAAATGATTGTGATTCATTCATAACGAGACTGATTGAGCAAAACGATCCACGTGAGATGAGCTGCTATAGCTCCCAGCCGAAGACATTTCTCAATGTAACCAGACAACTGGCTGATGGACCAGTGGCTGCTGTTATCATCAAGGAGGCTACCGGTGGAACTATGTCAAGTGGGGAACACCTGGCAGCCGGGTTCTACTGTTTGACTATTTTACTATAGGGCTTGTACATCAGAATGCATCATGGGAGTTTTTGTTTCCAATACTCCGCCATTTTGTGATAGAGAGTTGTAGTTCTGTAAAATCAGAAATATACTTAAATATACTGTGACCTCAGCGAATCAAAACTTTGTCTTGTCACGTCTCGCATTAGAAATGCTGTGGCAGTATTAAACACAACAATATCTCCCCATAATAACAAATAATGTAATGATTTATAACAAAATAATGACCAAAACATCACTATACCTAATTACATTCCTATGCTCCTATACGTCTGAAATGGAGGCGGTAATTGTGATGTGACGTCACGATGTACAAACCCACACTTTTATCATCTGTGTCGAATAGCCAAGAAACTGTACACTGGGGAGTGTCTAGTTTAGTAACCACCACGACAAGAAAGTAGCAAACATCACAACTCAACTCCAGTGACCATAAACATGAAATATAAAACTATCTGTTGGACCAAAAGATAGATTATCCTCATTTGAAACTAGCAGCCATCAGCAGTTACTGATGTCTTTGACGGGATGTCCTAAAAGGCTAAAAATATGGAAAGAGTCTATTGACTATGCAGTGGCTAGCATGTTCGACTCCCGACACCAAAGGTACTGTGATTCCCAGTTATCTGGGAGTTATCTTACAAAGATATCTTTGTTATCTTACAAAATATTTGAAGTAGTATACTTTACAAAACTAGAACTGACTTGATAGTCTAGTGGTTTGTGTCTTTGACTCGCATCATATAGGTACTACATTCAATCCCCAATATCTCAAGGTTTCTATTCATGAAGTGCAGTTACAATTCCAAGTGCCCTTAAGCCACATTAAGCAAATTTGATTCCATCTGTAAGGGATGTTTTTGTGTAATTTCTGGACTGAGGATCTTTGGACTCAACATTTTCAACACACAATCTCCTTACCTCTGGTGCCTCAAAATGCACTTTCTATTTTGGTTTTAGGCTTATGTTTAGGTGATTTAGCAAGATTATTAGGCTCAGTCTTTAGGTGATTTTAGCTTACGTCAAAGAGGTGTAGTATACATTCTTTGTAAGGCCTCGTTGTTTTCGCGCTGCTTTCCCATTAATCCGTTTAGGACATCCCTTTTAAACGGCTTGTTGTTGTGGTTCAACAAACAAAGAAGAGTTATGTCATAGATATGGAGTGACGTAGGGCAGCCAGTGAGTTATTCTATCCAGCATTAGGCTCACAGGAAAGGTAGATCCTGTTCAATCGTAGGCCATTGTAGTCTGAGCTGCTAAATACGTGGTTTCAACATTAAAACACCTGTTAACGCGTTAAACTTGAGATTCAAATTCCATTTAGGGGTCTGTTTATGATATGGCTCGGTCGATATTTTGTGGACAGTTGGATGGAAACTGTGGAATAAATACAGAGATGCTATCCTGGAGAGCAGAAATGAGTCATCGTCTCACACGAAAGGTTTCACGGAAATACAGAAATACCTTGTTTCACACGCCACAGCGCAGCTTACACCACCCAAATCCTTTCCACCCGGGGAAACTCAACTTCCAAACCAAAATGGATTGTACTTCTATTTACTATTGAATCCGATGATATCATCCAAAGTAACGGACAGTGAATTCAGATACAGGTCATGGAAGAGCAGGCATGGGGGTTTGGCATCTTGCTCAAGGATGCCTACTGCAGTTAGACTGTGGACATTGGGGATTCTGCTGGAAGTCAATTACCCTGACCCCTACACTATCCTGCCCCCCCCCCCCCCCCCATACAAAATATTTATAAAGACATTTACAACACATAAAACATTGATAAACAATTCAAGCCGAGGTGATTTTACAATGTGTTTCACTACTTGAGCTTTGTTGACATCAGCCCACTTACTTTAGGCCCTGTGCAACAAGATTGATTGACAAGCCATACAAATGTTGGCTCCTACTTAAACGTCCTGTACAGTGAATGCAAGAGCCATATTTGAGTCCCATAGTCTGACACCGTTATAGCTTCAGAAAGGCATGTCAGATGTATAATCAAGCATTTGGTATTGTTTATGTATTTGTTCTAACATCGAGGTCCTGGTATTCCACACTTTCAAGTGCCAACCTGTGGGATGTTCCATGTTTGTAATCCAAAATAAAATGGGAATGTGACTCTGCAATATCAACCTTTCCATGACGTGTTCACCCTCGTTCCTTGCGTAGGTCTGCTTCCTTGCCCAACACATAAAGAAGCCATATCACAACCTTATTTCATTTTATTATGACATCGGTCCACTCATAGACACTAATCTATCGTCAATATAACTGACAGAGCGGACCGGTTTATCGCTCGTTTGTTTTCTGGCGGTGTAAACACTCGGCCCCCGCCGCGGCCCCAATCTTAAAACGACGACGTCAATCCCTTTCCGTTCAGCGTCGGTCCGGCCCTTTACTTCAATTCCCCCATCCTTTATTTATGACGTCGTAAACACATGACAAGCCCAACTTTCAAAGGCCCATCTTGTCCTTCTGCCAAGTTGGACCCGCGCCGAAACTTCCTCGACTACAAAGAGTCTTGTGGAGCTCCAGTCCGGCGGGGGGATGTGGGGCTGAGTCTGACTCATGATATCCCATCAACAGCATCCCATCTGTTCCCAGGGATGCCTCGTCATCGTGGGCAGGATGTATTGCTCATAAATCACGTTTGGAAATATTTTGGGGTTTAAAAGATCCTCCAGACAGGTATCTGTGTGGAGGAGCCACCCCCCCCCCCCCCCCCCCCCCCCAGGCTCAGTCATGTTTTAGGATGTGGACAGTTAACATTTGATTTGGTTGGTGAAGTTCTATAGTTTAAACAGGTACTGCAGTGTCAAACAATAACCTTTAAAGCAGTTCAGATTTCCATCCGTTGTCCTCTGGTTTCCCTGTGTGAGACCACAGCCTTTCACACCAAGACTAGATCCAATGTTCTTCATTGGAATTCCTTAACCAATGGTTGCCTTTTTGCTATGAGTTAAAAACGATGGTGGGTTTTTAGATACAAGTAGGCATACAAATATAAAAAAAATGACCTTAAATAAATGACGATCCATTTGGCGTTTTAACAAACGCTCCATGTTACAGCAATTATGTTCTTCCAAAAACGAAGCAAGCAAATGGCGTGGTTTCCCTGGGATCGTGTTTTTGTTTCATTGGTCAGAGGATATCCGAGTACCATGCGAAGCCCTTCAGATACCAAAGTTCCTTTGTCTGCCTCCAAATAAAACCAAATTTAAATATATGTGGTGCTTCATGGTAGCTAACCCTGCATTTACGGTGGTTCCAGGCACCAATAACTATCATAATATTTTCTGACTCAACAAACAGCTCAGTAACAGTAATATCAGTCCTGAGCTGATTTTGGATCAATTTCTTGTGGGGAGAAACAATGTTGTATGAATACAAGGCAATTCTGCTCTCTGTGTGTGCACTCACACACACACACAGACACACACGGATGTACGCACACTCATATGCACAAACACACACAACGCACACGGACACTCACAAGCAGATAGTCACACATGCACTGACATGCAGGAACATGAGAAACATGTCCTTCATTGTGACGGGAGATGAGAGAAGAAGAATGAAAAGAAAAGACAGAAGGGAGGAGAAAAGAAATGCTGATCTTGAAACAAAGTACGTTTGCATCCCTCCTGATCCATCCTGCTGATAGAGCGTCGGAGCACACCCTGCCGTTCTCCTACTTCACGGATTGGACTAATAGCCACGCATTATCGTTCCCAGGCACTGACTCCCCCTCTGCTGCCCCGGCTACATCATCCAGCGACCCAGGGAGCTCAATGATCTGATTCCTCCTTTATCTCCTGGCTTCTCCAGGAGGAGAACAACATGAAGCGAGTGGGGGGTGGGGGGGGGGGGGGGGGGTGAGAGAAAGAGAGAGAGGGTGGGGTGTCTTCTTCTCTCAGGGCCTTTTGTGCGCAGAGCCCTCCTCCTACTCTCCTGTCTGAAGGGGCTTTAGACACCGTGCGCTTTCCAAAGCACTCCCTGGCACGGCCTCACATGAACCTGCTGTGTAAAGTGCCAGTCCTGTTTTCCATTTTCATGTTGTTACCCCTTCTCTCCCCCCCCCCCCCCACACTCACACATACACACACAACCTTCATTCTCCCCCACACTGTTGATCAGACACTGCTGGCCTCCTCTCAAACGAGGACAGCCTATAATGGGTAATTGGCGTCCGGGTTCGCGTCGGGGTCCATTGGTAATTCACCCGGTCTCTCTCTCTCTCTCTCTCTCTCTCTCTCTCTCTCTCTCTCTCTCTGCTGTGTGCGGTGAGAGTGCGGTGAGAAAAGAGCTTTGCGGGCAGTTTCTCTTCCTTCTTCTCGCATGCTCAAAAAAGACACTCTGTTCATGACATCTTTGACACACCAATCCCCCCCCCCCCCCCCCCCCCCCCGCCGCCAGAGAAAGCTGAGCCATTTTCCTTCGTCCTTTCACAAAGACGAATTGCTCATGGCGGAGGTTTGTTTTTTAGGGGTTTCCTTGGAGGGGACTGCCGATGGCGGCCATCGCAGCCCGGCTCCGGTGTCCTGCGCCGGGCTGGGTTCCCAGCACCACTAGCAGTCACCCTCCAGAGTTTCAGAGAGGCGTGCCGGAGCGTCCTGCCCCCTCGCCCGCTCACCCAGCCAGCACCCTTCTCACACAACACAGCACAGCACGCCTGATTAGGCTCCAAAAGAGCAGGTTCATCAAGACCAGTCGTTCAGAGGTAGTGTAAGGACAGCTCCAGCTCTGTTGTCGGCATTGGTTCGGGAATCCCGTAGCGGCCGTGCTGCCCCTCCCTGGCAACCAGGAATCCAAACAAAGAAACAAACAACTTAACAACTAGCGAGATCTCTGGAATCCAGGTAGGGTTGTGACTGAATCAAGCAGGGATTGTGGATAATCCATGGATTGTCCTATAAACGTTGTCAATGTTTTAGGGCAACCAATGGATTTAAAACACGGTCAGTGGTACAGGACTAGGCATTACGAGGAAACGCAGCCAATAGAGGACGTCACGTGAAAATCGTTAACACACTTCATCTATGTTGTGTGGTATCTGTCGGGTTGTTGGGGGTTTCGGCCCACAGAAAGAGCCCTGCTCATGAACCTGAAACGCTGGATTCATTTGGGTTGAGCAGCAGGACTCGGTCCAACACACTGTGGGAGACATTAACTCGGTTAGCCTGTTAGTCACCCGTATTCATGAGTCTACATAACTTGTTTGCTATGGTTTTTGTAGCCTTTAGACTCGCTGTAAAAAAAACACCATGCGATGATTTATCGTCTAATAAAGCCGCTTAACCCCCCCAAGCAGTTAGAGTGAGATTCTCCAATATGTTTTCAACCAGGTTTTTCAAGGTTGCTTTTCTTTGGTAACAGACCCAGAGTTAAGAGGAAGAGAGCACCACCACTTCTCAAAAACGTCACTAATCCTCTGTGTGGAAGGATGCGGTTGTGCTGTGCTTGAACTCTTAGCTCCGGCTTTGAACAATTTAAATATTAAAAGTATGAATATAAAAGAATAAAGAATATAATACAAGAAGTGCATTGTTTTCTTAACGATGTACTTTGTCCCTTGCAGGCAGATATCCAGACAGACAGAGAGATAGATGGATACACAGATATGCAGACACACACATATTGATTGATAGCTAGGCAGACAGATAGATTGGCAAGTGTGACTGATAGATATGCGGGTAGACAGAAACAAATATAAATAGAGTGACAGATAGATTTACAGATAAAACAGATGGATAGATGGACAGAATGACAGACAAACAATTAGATGGTCATGCGTACTCTGAAACTGGTTGGATATTTAAAGAGTTTTCCAGACGAAACTAACTTGATGACGCAGTGGTACAGGATGAATACTGCTGTATCCCCAGGGTGCCCTTAAAGAGAGAGAGAGAGAGAGAGAGAGAGAGAGAGAGAGAGAGAGAGAGAGAGAGAGAGAGAGAGAGAGAGAGAGAGAGCCTATTAACAGCATGGACTGAGTGAGCCAGGAGTGAATCAAAGTCAACGATCCATGGATGATCCGGGTTACGTCACCGTCCAACCCCACCCTTCGCCCACCTTTCTGCTGCTGTGATTAAAAACACATTGCATTTAAATGTTTACTTTACCAGGGTCAACAGAAAAACAGTCGCGTGTTTACCTCAATGGTTGGGTATTTGGCACAGTAAATATTTCTCGATATATATCTATGTCATGACGTCGTGACCGCCTGATTAAATATAGGTTTTGTTGAATGTGTAATCCGTCACAATTGTGAAAATTGTTTAATGTGTGTTTGTCATCATCTTCAGTTATGATAGGGGGTGACTGACAATTGCTTGTTTGACTGCTCAGCAACAAGGTGTGCCCTGTTATCGGGGAGATGAACCGTTAATGTTTGTCTTTTTGTTTTGTTCTGCGTCATGAACCCCCCCCCCCCCCCCATCTCATCGTCGATGTAAAACCGCCGCTCGCTTGTTTCCTGGGGTGTGATGGGCTGTCGTCCTTACACATATGGTGCTACGAGCTGTTCTTCCAACTTCTAAAACATTGGTGGGTGGTCTGTAACGTGCTCATGTGTGTCCCTGTAGGCCTCTTAGTTTCACATCTTTAAAATCAAAATCCTCAATCGTTTCATCCTGAATTTGTATTTTTCTCTGTTTTAGCTATTTACCGATATGTTTTTTAGCACATGGTTTATTCTACACCAACTTAAAGAGAACTGAGATAGATATCATTCACGAGCAGGTAGGGGTTAGGGCATCTTGCTAAAGGATGCCTACTGGTAGGCTGTAGACAATGGGGATCAAACCCAGTACCTTTTGGCTGGGAGTCGCTAAACTCACTAACCACTACACTATCCTGCCTTTTTTATCCTGCATTTCTGCCAGATGCTTGTTCATGTGTGTGGGGATGAGGTAAAGGGGTTGATTTCTAATCGAGTTTTTGGCAGATTAAGAATGCAGCTTCTAATGTTACTGCTGATGTCTTTTTTTCTTTTATCAAACGGTCCAGGTCAAGTTTCCTACGTCAAGGAGTTTTCCATGTTGTCCTGCACTTAGAAACCGACTAAAGATCTGCCAAAGATCGCAGATGTCCATTTGATGAGCTTCAATGCTATGCAATGTGATAGTCGTAGGATCTTTGTTTGTAATGAGCCTATTAGATAGGATATAACGCCTTATCTGAAAACATATATCCTTCAAGAATTCCACTGTGTCCCATAACTTCCGTGAACATCTTATGAGGGACTCCTCGTAAGATGTTCACGGACGAGAACAGAACAGACTCCATCAATGGCCAGGTTGTTAAGAGCAAATAACACCTAATCTTCTAAACATCTATCCTCTACAAATTCAATTTGTTCCACAAACTTCCACGCACATCCTTTTAGGAATCTTTACACCCTCAGATACGCCCGTTTGCAGTTAGTTTGCTTATGTTCTCATTCCATTGTGTCCAACGCTGTTCCACTGATCGCCCGTTGGATCATGTCCAGAACTTTACTCCACATCTTCTCACACTTTCTCATGCCTCTCCCCTTTTTCCAAATTTCCTGTTTCATTTCATCCATCTTGGATCTTTCCACAGAACCGTCATCATGTTCTCTTCCAACGGTCAGTGCTGACCTGATGTTGGAAACACATCGCCAAAATGGAGCGACAAAAGCTACCATCTGTTAAGCCAAGGATAATGGAAGCATAGGTGGGGGCGTTTCCAATAACAAGAGTGGTGGAGGGGCGAAGCATGGAAAGGCTTTAGGGGTTAATCGTGAGTTCGTAGAGAGACTCGAAACAGTAGGGACAGGATGGATGAATAAAAAAGAGAGCAAGGGTGAGAAGAACGAGAGAGAGAGAGAGAGATGAAATTGATAAATAGTTAATAGAGAGGGATGGAGAACAACCAGTGGGGAGGTTTGAAAGGGGAAGGCAGGAAGAAAGAGGGAAGAGAGGAAGGATGGAAGGACACATTTTGATAGAGGGAAAGGTTTTGAGAGATAGAGTTGGGTTGGTGATTGAGAGGGAGGGAGAGACACAGAAATAAGGGGAAGCAGGTTTGAGGGAAACCTCTATTGTTTTTTAACTGCATATGAACACAGAATCTGTAGGCAACGGGACAAGATTTTGGTATTGTTTCCGTTTGTAGTCCGTTTGTAGTCCAAGTAGTATTGACCAATCACGTTTGATTGGTTGCATGCAGGTAAACAGTCCATGTGGAGAGCAACAATCTTGGAACCCATCAGCTATTGTCTGACCACGATTTAGCTTTTTATTAGCCTTGATATCTGTTTATAGAGATTAGCCAAAATGTTGTCTGGACCTGAAACACCTACAAAAACGATCTAAAACAGTGACCAGCGTGTGGAAGAGGAAATGTTACGGCTACAGCAGAATATTATTGCACCCGTCTCCAAAAGAATGTCGCGCTTTCGCTCGTCTCGCGCTTGTTCGTTCAGTGTCCTCGATCTTGGGGAGTCTGGGGATTCTGGGGAGCAGGGGGCGGCGGGGACAACTCTGTACAGTATTGTGAGTTTGGACTGCAGTAGCCATCTTAAACGCTCGGTGTCAACGTTACATGTTGTACCTTTAATGGAGAACGTTTTGAGGACAACATTTTTTGAAACTGGTCCAGTATTCAGCAAGAATGCTGCATCCGTAAACCGCAGAAACGGGCTGCAATGTTACTCTGTGGGGCAATAGCACGAGACAGTTTTGCATGCGCTTACTTGGGTTGGACTAAACAAAGATAAAGCTGTGGGAGCTGCTAAACACTCATTTGGAATATAGTGGATGTCAATGGATTGGCAAGAACGCACGTACACCGACGAGTGTAGGGGCTTAGCTGAACACAAATCATTGCTGATTTGCATCTCCACATAGACAATGTCAACAATTAACCTGGGGTTTAGCAAACCAGACAAATCCTTTTCTCAAGTGAATGCAGGATGCGTCTCTATGATCAGCTATTGATCGATTTTCAAATTTGACATTGATTCTCTCCAATAATCAAATTGGTGGGGGATTTTTTAGTCTACATTACAAGCACCATTCTTCTCAGCTTTTAGTAACCCTTGGCAAAGGCAAAGTGCTCTTTAACACATTTGGCAGCAAAGTTGTTAGCTGAGATCTCCAGATGGCGACTGCAACTCATAAGAAAACTTTATGATGGGCTTTAAAGGTAGAGTTTAAATATGAACAAATCGACTAAATATAATAAACTGTGTGTGTATGTGTATGTTTCTGTGTGTGTGTGTGTGTGTGTGCATGTGAATGATGCATGATTGTGTATTTGTGTGCATGTGTCAGTGTGTGTGTGTGTGTGACAGTGAATTTGTGTGTGTGTGGATTTCTGTATGTTTATAAGTGCTGCATCATGCTTGTGTATGTTTGTGTGTGTCCATGTGTGTATACGTGCATGATGCATAACTGTGTGTGTGTGTCCATGTGTGTATATGTGCATGATGCATGACTGTGTGTGTGTGAGAGAGAGAGGGTGTGACAGTGTATCGCTGGCCTCACCATCTGCCAACCACTTCTAAGTCACAGGAGAGGCATGGCACATTACGTCAGGGACTATCCAGTTACCTTGTTCTCACATCAGTATCTCTCTCTCACTCCCCCTGTATCTTGGTCTCACTATCTCATTCTCACTCAGTCTCTCTTTCTTCTCTCTCTCTCTCTATGCATCTTTCTCTCCCTATCCCTCTCTCTCTCTCTCTCTATTGCCTATTTCTCTCCCTCAACATTTCTCACTCGGTCTGTACCCCTTTCTCTTTTTCGACCCCTCCCAATCACTCTCTCTACCTCTCTCTCGTTCTCGCTCTGTTTCTGTCCCCCCTCCCTATCCATATCTCCCTCTAGCTCTTTCTCTCTTTCTCCCCTGAATCTTCCTCTAGGTTTCTCTCTCTCTCTCTCTCTCTCTCTCCCTTCATATATCCCTCTAGGTCTCTCTCTCTCTCTCCCTTCATATATCCCTCTAGGTCTCTCTCTCTAACCCTCCCTATCTTTCTAAGTTTCTCTCCCTACATATATCCCTCTAGGTCTCTCTCTCTCCCTCTCTTTCTCTCTCTAGGTCGCTCTCTCTCTCTCTCTAGCTATCTTACTCTAGGTATCTCTCTCCCTCCTTAACTCCCTCTAGGTCTCTGTGTCTCTCTCTCTCTCGCCAAAGGCGGGGGGGGTGGATGGAGCGCCTCACCCCCATGGCTGTCCTCCCACTCATGCAGGTAGCCGGGGGAGGTACAGAGAGAATGGAGTTCTTTGAGAGGAGAGGGAGGGGGAAAGGTTGGGGTGAGAGGGAGGGAGGAGGAGGAGGAGGAGGTGGGGGTTAAATTGCAACCAGCACCCACTCCTTCTGCCTGGCTTGTCTCTGTAATGAAATGGCCTCTGTGGTGGAGGCCGTGTCTAAACAAAGGCTTCTATTCAGGCTGGAGAGGAGTCTCTGTCAGCTAGGCTGGGCTGAACACGATACCCCTGATTCAGGACTGCAGCCATGCTCTCTCTCTATCTCTCTCTCTGTCTCTCTATCGCTCCCTCTCTCTCTATATATCTCTCTCTGCCTTTCCTGCTCAGCCCGCCCTCTCCCCTTAGATCTCTCCTTTCCCCTCTCTCTCTCTCTCTGTCTTTCTCTCTCTTCCTCCTCAGATCTATCTATCTCTTCCCCTCTGTCTTTCTCTGTAGCCCTCTCCTCAGATCTAACCAACTATCCCCTTTCTCTCTCCCAGTCTACTGCGCTCTCTCTGCAAACCTTGTGTTGGTCTCTCTCTCTATATCACTCTGCTCCCTCTCTCGCCTCAGATGTAACCATCTCCTCCCCTCTCCCTCTATGTCACATCATCAACTTCTCTGGCTCTTCCCCCCATCCTTTCCCCTTAATGTCAGCCTCATATAGTTATAAAGTTATAACTATGGATTCTAACAACAACAAAAAAATCTTATCTCGGTTTGCATTTTTGAATCTCGACGTAATATGTTTAACTGAAACGTAAAAGCTACTGTCCATGTGTTTTGTGCCGGATGCCTAAGGCGTCATTACCGATTGTACATTTTCAAACCAGGAAAGTTAATATGGAGGAAGTGTGGTGGTCATTTGCATATGGGGGGGGAGAGGTCAATCAGATGTGTTTCCTGTGGGCCTGGACGAACACACATGTGGATGTGGTTTGACCAACGCTCTGCTCTGTTAAACATATCTCTCCCCACTTCCTCCTGTTAAAGTTTCCTTCCACTGTGATTCCACTGTGTTTCTTTCCTCTGCGGCCCTCCGGTGCCAGCGTCCCATTCTGTGCAGAATGTAAACTGAGGCTCGGCGGGGAGATGGATGCAGCATCCGTGCGAGACCACTGCCACCGTGTGCTGAAACTGACGCTGTCATCGGCTGCCAATCACAACCCAGGGGTTGAGGATTCCATCCAACAGCAGACTCCCTGGAGAGGGTTAAGTTCCCCCCCCCCCCCTCCCTGAGCGAGTTCCTGCTGATCTCTACTACTGATGCCGATAATCAGCAGGGGCAACCCTGTTTATTTTTTTTGGGAGAGAATTCCAATCAAAAATTGTAGAGGGGTACAAACTACCTACCCTACACGACACCGCTGCCGGTCATGACATCACAATTTGGCTATTCGTAAAATCTGCGTATGTGTCATCAAAGAGTATCGACTGGATTCTGCATCTTATAGTCCATGATAACAGAGTTGAGGTCTAGAGGTCTAGAAAGTGTAAAACCTCAGAGAGAAGCATTATCTCAAGGATAAAGTATACGATTATTAGTCCTTTGATTTATTTTATTTCTGTGACAGTTGCTAAAATCGTTCCTTTTGGCTAGAAAACAAAACTCTGAAGAAAAAAGAAAAGTCATTGCTATCGTTAGACACATAATACACTATTTTTGGATACCTACAAGTATTTCATTTCAAGTTAATCAAAAAGCCTGCCAGGTTAATACGATCATATTATCTCTGATTTCAAGGGGGAAATGGCCTTTGGAGTAGGGCCAAAACTGACAATGTTTAAATTCATTGCTTTAGGTCTCAGATCTTAAAACGGAAACCTTGAGGCAGCAGACAACACTTATCTAGGAGGACATGTGGAGTTTGAGTTTCTCTGGCTAACAGAAGCGGTAGCAAATCTCCGCTAAATTGAATCAGCTGGGTGCCCTGATAGTCGCGATCATCTTCTTAACAGGAAGGTAGTTGCAGGCCTACACGTTCAAGCTAACTATAAAGGTCATGGCTCTGGGGAGGGGTGCTGGGAAGAGGTGGAGTGTCTTTCGCCCTGTGTGTGACGACAGTGACTTCTAATTAAAAGGAGAGATAAAGTAAAATATAGATAAAAGTCATCACGATGCTCTCGGGTTACCCGTGTGACAGTAAATCGTAGTTCAGTGTCAGTATGAGGCCGACATTTGTTCCTATTGCTACCGCTAGCAGTTGTAGCGTATTAAGTTACGATAGCACGTAAAAGAAAACACTAAAACACAGAGGATGGAATGAAGTGACGCTTAACGGCCGTGACCTTTCCAAAGCAAGCGAGGGAAGGTCGTGTAATTCAAGTGCAAAACGCGGCGCATTCTGCACGCCACCGCCACCGCTCGGATCCGATACTGCCTTTAAGCGTGTTCGACGAGCAGATTGAACCCGAGGTGGATCCCCAAGAGCACCTCCCTAATCTCTCTCTGCGTTAAGGGGCGGCCATTGTGTGCTGCGGCTGCAGTTGGTGTAACGCAAAACCCCCCGACTGCCGTGAACGTACTAGGGTTGCTAATCAGGGTCAAATACGCAGGGGAAAGATACAGCAATTTAGAAAAGGGCAATCCGATCCCAAATTCACCAGGGTCAACCGCACACCTGTTGCGCTGCTATTAGCACATGTACAATTAGTTACGCTGAGGGTAGTGTAAACTAGCATTAAGACATACAGCCCTACCTCACAGTGTGTGTGTGTGTGTGTATAGCTGTGTTTATATGTGTGAGTGTTTATATGTTTGTGCACCTATGAATGTGTGTGCTCATCTGTATATGTGTGCATACATGTATAGGATAGATGTTTATGTGTGGTGATGTGTGTTGATAGGTGTGGGTAGAGGATAGCCTGCTAATGTAGCTTGTGCGTTTATATGAGATGTATATGTATAGCTATATGTGTGTGGGTTGTGTGTAGTGATGTATATTTGTGGTGGTGTGTGTTGAAAGGCATGGGAGGAGGATAGCATGCTAACGTAGCATGTGTGTGTACATGTGTATATGTACATGTACATGTGTGTTGGTTGTGTCGGAGGGGTATGTGTGTGTGTGTGTGTGTGTGTGTGTGTGTGTATGGATGTATATTTATGGTGGTGTGTGTTGGAAGGGGTGGGAGGAGGATAGCATGCTAAAGTTACATGTGTATATGTACATGTATACGGGTGTGGGTTGACTGTTTAGTTTGGGACCTCTCTATGAGAAGAGGAGGATGACATGTTACTGTAGCATTTGTGTGTGTCTACTTGTGTGTGATGGCGTTAGGGAGGGAAGAGGACGATAGCATGTTAACGTAGCGTGCCACCCCCCACCCCTCCCATAGAGTGAGAGGGAGAGAGGGAGAAAGGGAAAGAGAGAGAGAGACATGTGAGCATAGCGAGCGCCTGCAGTGCATCCTGGGAGGTCGTGCTCAGCGCGTCTTATTGCTGGATTAATTAGGGTGCGGATCGGCTCGTGTGCCGTCTTGCTTCTAATATTTTAGCAGAGACGAGGAATTCCTCCTTGGATATCTCAGGCCTTACGTACTGTAATACGCTCGGCTGGTATGCAAATATCTCCTCCTGAGCAGTGCTCTGTGTTTATTATTATGGATAATAAGCGCTGTGGTGGAGGCGCACACACACAAAAGCGACACGACACCTGATGTGACAAATGAGGTATGCACCTCATTTGTCATAGCTCAGATGTCATTTTTGTGTGTGGGTGTGTGGGTGTGTTGTGTAGTTGAAGTGTTAAGCGAAGTTGGAAGAGTTATCATCGACATGACAACCACCGGCACACAAGACAAATTGACGGCAGGCCTGTGGCGTGAGGAATTTCAATGACAGAAGAGGATCAGGAAAACAAGTTGATGTAAAATGATACAGAACATCAATTATCTTGTTATCGCGGGAATAGGTTACTACTTAACTTTATATCGAATTTACTAGCCAATGGATACGGGGTACATGCACGTACAGTACAAATAGCCTATAGTTTGTTGCATTTATGAAATTTGTAGTTGTAGGATGTGACGTTTATTTTGGTTGACAAAATATTAAAACACTTTCTTTTGTTCTTTTTTTTGTGTCACAGTATCACCTTGATGTCCAAAATAAGAGGTGTTCCCTTTAAAAGAAAAATAGCCATTATTTATTCATTTTCTTTCAAAGCTACAGGGAGCCACTGCAGAGGGGTGGAAGAGCCGCGGGTTGCTGGCCCCTGGTCTAGTGGTTCGGGTGTTCAGTCAAAAGGTTCTGGGTTTGAACCCCAATGCCCACAGTCTACCTGTTGGCATCCTCGAGCATGAAACCCTACCCGCTCCTTGTTCACCTGTATCTTCCACGTACCTAGACAAACATTCACTGGAAAATCGCTTTCGATAAAAGGCTCTGCTGTTATCAAAAGGGGTTTATCAAAAATGGTTTGTTTATGTGGTTTGCGCACATAAACAAACCATTGCATTGTCCAAAGAGCAATTGCCTTTGGTAGTCTCATTTATGGGCAAAGCCAAGTGTTATCTGAGCCAAGTGTAGCCTGGGTTAGACAATTGTATTCAAGGTCAAATCAAGGTCAACGCATTGTAATCAACAGCAACAACAACAACAACAGGGCCAGCCCTGACTGTGTTGGGTAACGTCTCTCGTCTTCTCTGTTGACACTTGTTGGGAGTAATGCCACTTAATGGCTGTCATTAATTGTACCAGGCCCTTCAGTGAGTTTCAGTTTACTGTATGATCAAGGCTGCATACGTACTCCAGAGCTAAAGTGATCCCTATAGCTTTGTTGTTTTAAGAAACTAGGTGCTGCAGCATTTGTAGTGACTCGAATATTGATCATTTGTTTTGATTGTTCTCAGCATGACATGCAATTCAATTTAGATCAATA
>JACYXH010000765.1:1065000-1187500 GCA_026745465.1 Lota lota
TTGAAAACTGATGACGGCACCATTATTTGTTACTTTTCCCCCCCCCCCCCCCCTCGCCAACACATCACGTCCATCTGTCCATCCCCCCCCCCCAAAAAAAAACAGTTTTGGTTTGGTTTGGAAATCGCCCTGTCGGTCCCCAGGTGAGACGGCCTGCGTCATCATAGGGCCTCCTCCACCTCCTCCGCCCGGTGCAGGGTCAAGAAACGCTCATCTTTATCAGGGAGTGTTTGCTCCTGCCTGGAGGCATTAGCGGTGACTTGGTGATTGACAGCTCTAACAGCCTGGACCGAGTCAGGCCCCGGGCCATGCTGTAACTGGAGCCCTGCAGGGAGCCACACTACACCCATCACATAACACCTCTCTCTGTGTGTGTGTGTGTGTGTGTGTTTGTGTGTGTGTCTCCTTCTCTCTCTTTCTGCGTCTTCACCTCTGTCTCTCTCTCCCTCTCTCTATTCGTCTCTCTAACTCTCCCACTTTGTCCCTCCCCCTTTGCTCTGTCTTTCTCTTTCTCTCCGGCCATCTCTCGTTGTCTCTATATTGCTGTCTTTCTCTCTCTCCCTCTCTATTTTTCTCTTCCTCTCTTTCTCCCTCTGACTCTACCTCTTTCTCTATATCTGTTCTCTCTCCCCCCCTTGTCTTTCTCTCTCTGCCTCTCCCTCTCTCGTCTTGTCTATTGACATGCCCAAATATTTGACCAAACCCGCACGCACACGTACAGCAATACCATTTTTTGTTTCTTCTTCCCCCTGTCTACCACTAACTTTACTTTTCAGGAATGTCACCGACCACTGGCACGCTTCACACTTGACGGTCGAGGATATTCCATCGCAATAAACAAAGATTGTCTCTTTTTGCAGCAAACACTCACAATGCAAGGGGATTTTGATTTCTCCCATTTCTGTCCAATGTGTATTGATTTAATGTGAAGTGTGTTCTAAACGTTATTTGAAAATACATCTCTGCCAGTGTGTGGTGCTGTGGGGCCTTTCCCCCCACAGAGCAGGAAGGCAATTATCGAGTAACGCATATTAAAAACAGGTTTTGGCTTTTGTTTTTGGAAGATGCCAAACAATCTGCCTGTGATTTCAAATGCCGCTGAACCGGTGGGTTTTCTCTCTTTGCAGAAGTTACTGGTAAACTGTTTAGAGAGATTCTCATGCCAACCAAAATATATGTCCTAATGAGTATGGTTGCCCAAAGAAACGAAGTGCAGTGTAACAACAAACAAACAAAAGGAAGAAATGTTGACCAAATCTTGAAGCGACTCATCCAAATTGCCTGCAGTTGTTTAAACCACAGGTATCGCAAAGCATAAATCCCAGGCAGCCTTTTAAAAATGCCTTTGAATACATCAATCCTAAAAAGAGGAGTGTGCAGTTGTTTTTTCAAGCCCACCCTCCTGCGCACACACATATACAAAAAGAACAACTTTGACAAGCTCTCCCGTGTAAACTTCAGAAGACCAGTATTGACTCTTAATCTAGGCTCATGGCGTGCGTCTCCGCTTCCTTGTGGTGGACTTAACGTCGGGGGCCGGACATTGTTCTGCTTCCCTTGTGGTGAACTACTGGGGAAGAGAGATACTGTTGCGCATGCATATTGGTTCAGAACCAAGGCCTGGTGGGGGTGGGGGTGGGGGGTGGGGGGCAGAAGGTAGGTAGGCACACGGACATTGTGTTCATCCTCACATTCCAAATGAGGAAGGGGTGGGGTGGGGGGAGTCTGTGATGGAGTCTGTGATGGAGCACACATTTAAATTACCTGCACTTCATACATTTAGCACATGCAATGAGCTTGTAGCTGAACATACTGTGACGTGGTACACCAGTACAGCGTCACCCAGGCCCCCTAGTTCAATCTGGGTATGTTTTGACTGGTGGTTTTCAAACCGTGGGTCGCGACCCATTAGTGGGTCGCAGCAGTGGTTGAGTTATATAAAGTATATACATCTCACCTACTTTTGTGTTGCCTTTTTGGTCGAGTCCATCTCTTTGTTGATAACGGTCAGGCACCGATCATCTTGTTACTTAACAACTGTGACACCGTACAAACTCACGCTTGGTCATCTTCCATGTGTTCCATCCTCAATGTGTCATTGGCTCAGAGGGTTCTTCTTTGTGGAAGTAAATGCTCATGCACACGTTTAGCCCACGTTTGCATCACCACACGCGGTCGCATCTAAATGTATGCACTGAACACGTGCATGAGCATTTAATCACAACCAATGGAATTGCAAACGTGGGTGACATAAAGGAACAAGCGCTACAGTGTTTTTTGGTTTCTGCAGACTCAACAACTCGCACACAAGCGCTCTCCTTGAGTGTAGAAGAATTTGTTCTTGAAGAGGGGACACACCTAACATACCGCAAAATGAAAGGCTTCGGATACAATTAGCGCGGAGTAAAGCCAATTTCACAGCGAGGGCTTGGCGAGAAACGGAGACAGGGGGAAAGGCGACTGATGGCTCCCGTGGACCACTGCATGACAACACACGTTTGCAAGAACACACATTACAGCCGTAGCTAAGAGGGACGCGGACCGTGCTGCTAAGGGTGTTTATATATATACACAGATTACGTTGCCTTCCGCATTCCCACCCTGGTGTTTTTGTTGAAGCCCACACTTATCGTGGCAACCAGAATTGATGAATGAAGCCCGTTCCGTTGAAATTCGTAAACGTCAAAATAATTATAAAAAGGAATGACCGACATCAATGTGAGTTTATTCCTGCGGAGAAACATTTGGTTATGGCTAGGGACATTACAACAAAACATGTAATGAGGTTGAAATTGCAGTAAGCACAAGGAGATTAGGTGACATTATGCTGGAGATGTTGAATAAGGAGTTGAATAATAATTATCCATCCACGCATTGATTACAGTGCCCCGTGTCCCCCGTGGAATTCAGAGTGCCTGCGGCAGCAGACATCTTTAGTAGTAGTCTGTCATTACCTGTCATTACTTTACGAAAGCTATGTCTATAGCAGGAATTTCAATTATGAAAATGTTTCTTTCTCATGCTGTGGGTAGTAGTTAGCAAACATCATGACATGTTCCGAAGACAGAGCACAAGTTGAAAGAAAATTAGGGTCGAAAAATTAACTAAAATAGAACTAAAACAAGACAAGTGGTACATGGAGTTTATTTAATTTTTTCCCCTTTAATTTCATGAAGAAGCCATGCACATGACTCATCTGTCTAACCTCTTCCTTCCCCTCTGTGGTTAAAGGACTTCACACACGGTTACTGTAATGGCCTTCAGCTGACCAGAGGGCCAAGGAGTCCTACCCCTTAACATGCGTCCACCCCTGGTTTAATCTTCTAAACAAGGGATTCCCAAACTTTGTCTTGCCGTGACCCTCCTGTGGTGGTACTTTTGGCCAGGACCAGCAAATATTTTGCATGCTATAATAAGCAGTACATCTCCCTACCATATCAAAATGAGAAGAAATAAACATTGCTTCAAGTATATTGTTCACCAATACTGTATTTTCCCTTGTTATTACTCCAACAACAAACTAATGAGCTAATGAAACTGATGAGACATGTAAGCATATATAGGTACATAAATATAGGTATATGTATTATCTTTTTAATTTGAGCTAGCCACAACAGACTCAGAAATTAACGCTTTTTAAATGTCAGTGGGCTTGCCAGGTTTTATGAAAGAAGTAAGTCAAAAAGTGTGAATGATTCCAAAGATTCCCAGCGAGAACGGGATATGAGATACTTGGGGCTGGACGGGCCGGGAACGAGCACGGGTGTTCGGTGATTTCAACACATCCACGTTTGCCAAAAATGTAACACAGACCAGAACATATCTGGCTTACGAGTGTCAAACAACACCACTTGTCTCGCCTTCAGGTGCACCTTGAGCGCCGCATCCCTACCCCCCTGAAAACCAACGAGGAGACAGACCAAACAATGGCTGACATGTTTCCACCATTCCCTCCCCCCCCCCCCTCCCCCCCCCCCCCCCCCCCCCCCCCGCCCCGCCGCCGGCCCTGTAGCAACGACACTGCTGAAGAATATTAATAGAAATACCTGTGGTGCCTGGGTGAGAGCCATGCCTCTGCCTCTCTCTTTGTGTCTTTTGTGTCTTTCGCAGCGTTGCTCTCTGTCTACTGCCGGTGCATACCACAGCCCCTTGAGAAGCTGACTGCTGGGTAAACACACGAGACTGTCAAAGACGCACATAGCTTACGTTGCCCACTTGTCTTTTCACCATTTCTGTCCCTCTACATCTTTCTCTCACACTCCCACTCTGTATATTTTTGTCTCGTCTTTCACAGGTTCAAATGAAGGTGTCGGAGGGGATGAAGATGGTCGTTCCCTTTAGTGGCTACGAGTAGAGCATGATAACAATGAAAAAACATTGGGATTAAGATCTCACCTGATAGCTTCATGGCAGTTTGTCAACATTTGATTTAAAAAAAGGGCGGTCAGAAAACCAATATGTTTGGAGATTACTTTGCATATAAATGGCTTTCTTTAATGTCAACGATAAAGCATTAAACAAACTATTTAAAAAAACACATGACTTGAACATGAATAACTGACTTGCAAAGAGTGAGCACGTAATCTGATCAATGGTTTGAAGGCAACATACTTGCAAATACTTGATCATTGGAGCATCACCTTGCTTTTCTGAAAACATTTAAGAAATTCAACTTTTCTCTTAACACTCCTCATATACCAATATGCCTCTACCACAGGTTGCCATGGAAGCAAGGCAGTGGCTCCGCCCCCTCACTCTGGCTGAGTGGGTGCAAACTGATGCTTGTAGCCTCGGCAAGCACTAGTGGACACATGACACCCAAAACAGTAAAGCCAGGTAGACACGTACGAATTAGGGCAGATTTGAAACCCAATTTGGCAGACGCAAACTCGTTTCAAAGTAGGGCTGAATTGTAGCCTAATCGTTTGTTGTTTGACATGCAGTGTCTATAATGACCGATTATCGCCTGAGCGAGCTACCACGAATCAGACGCAAGGATGTGATTCGGATATGACTTTCTTTCAGTTTGAGAAGGGTCACGATCCAATTTCCCAAACTTCTTAGTGAGCTTCAAAATCGCAGGCTTCGGCCGGGCAGAACAGCCGATTAAAACTTGCAGTGTGAGTTACACAAACATACATGATTACTTAAATCGTACAGTGTCTGCCTGGCTTAAAGGAATACAAGCATACATGTAAACTTCTGGGAGGAGAGAGGGTGTTGAGAGAGAGATTGAGAGGTATTTAGAGAGTCAGAGAGAAGGAGAGAGGGAGAGAGAGAGAATGGACAGAGATAGAGAGATCATTCTCTCAAAGGCTGTGATGTTGACACTGACATAGTGATCCTGTCCGTGTGTGTGTGTGTGTGTGTGTGTGTGTGTGTGTGTGTGTGTGTGTGTGTGTGTGTGTGTATGTGTGTGTGTGCACATGCTCTTGTAAAACGGGACAGAGCTTGTCTACCAATTGCACTCATATTTCGTAAACAGTCCCAAACACACACACACACACACACACACACACACACACACACATACATTCTCTGTTTTCATCGTCCATATTATATTCACAAACTAGTACTACTTTCAGTACAGTCTCTACCCTCAAATCACACAGGTCGCTTACATTTTAATTAATGGCCATAGTTATATTAGGATTGGCAAAAATATTTTATTACAGTCACCACTGAAGTTAGAAAGAAATCTCAGGTGTGGAAGGTGAGGCAACAGGTATTTTAACAATACCTCCAATAAACATTAGTAAGCAGAAGGCTTGGGTGTTGTCGGACACCCAGCCAAATGGTACTGGGATTGAACCCCAATGTCCACAGCCTAATCTGTAAGGATCATTTGAGCACAATGTCCTGACTCCTCAATGACATGTATATTAATTCACTGCATGTCGCTTCGGACGAATGACTCAATAGTAATGAGTATGAAATCAAAGTTCTGGCTGTCAAGTTTTTTGGTCTGGTTCTCAGGGGAGCACCAGGAGATGTTGTTTGGTACTCACCCTTTATGTGGCAGGATCTGCCTATGCACTGTGCACTGAAGGCTTGTCTGACCTCAGTTTCAAACATGGAAGATGAGGATCTTGCTGCTCCCTGGTTGAGCCTGCAACTAGCTGTTTGCACAGCTGGCTTTGGGTTAAATGTTTCTGTGGTCTTCTTTGACAAGTGGATGTGCATTAAGGTTGAGAGGCCAGAATGTGACAGGCTTGTTGGAGTGTCTTCACAATGTTGACTGAGTCATACACAGAGGAGGCTTCCAAAATGTCTCCTGCTTGTTCTAAGCACATCCGTTATTTCATAGTGGAGTCTTTGTCAAGAGACAGTGTGGCCTGACATTTATTATCAATATTGCCAAATGTTGCATTGCCAAAACAGCTGAGGTCTTGCATTTCTTGATGCCAAGTTCAAGGATCCGCAATTAAAACTGAATCACACGACTTGAGTGATTAATGACTCAGAACATTAAAGGTCCAGTGTGTAGAATTTAGTGGCATCTAGAGGAACGGACTTGGCAGAAATGGAATTAACATTCATAAGTATGGTTTAATTAGTGTATAATCCCATGAAAATAAGAATTGTTGTGTTTTCGTTACCTTTATATCTACATGGAGAGTGGGTCTTCTTCCATGGAGGCCGCTATGTTGCACCGCAATGGCTCTACAGTAGCCCAGAACGGACAAATGGCTCTACAGTAGAGAGAACACGTTTTAAAACAACTCTTAGCGTTTTGGGCTAAGAGTTGTAGGAAGGAGTGTGCACGTTATCCCCATGGCTACAACCCATTTGTGATTATTTTTAAGTACTGTCGTTGTGTAGGAGCATTATAATGAGCGATGTTGTACATGAAATGCGCCACACACCATGGCGTTATACTTTGTATCCAAGAAGCTTAACCCTCTCGGACGTGAACATCAAAATCAACCGCCAGACGGAGCTCCACACATCCACACACACTATGGCGTTGTACTATAAGTGTCCTAGAAGCCTAAAGTATGTCAGAGTCTTTAGGCCAATTCATACTTTCCGTGTCCGTAACCCTCGTCGTATGCGGACATCGACCACTGCACAGATGGAGCTCCACACATTCACACACAACGTGGCATTATAAGTGCCCTAGAAGCTTAACCCTGACGCGGACATCAACATCAACCGCTGCACAGACGGTAAAATAGTGTAGCGAACGGCAGTTTGCAGATGAGGAGGATTATGTTAAGTGGGTGTAGGGTGTATTTACAGATACAATAAATAAATCGATTAAAAAACCCATGACCGGATGCTTGGCTACTCGATGCTGTCGCAGACGATGACATAATTTTGGAAATACCTACTGGCACCTTACGCGATACAGTCCAGTACAGACCACCATAGTAATTGGAAAGGGTCCATTGGAAAGGGTGAGGGGGAGGATTCAGTTGGTTGTGAACTGTCTAATGACTAACATGAGTTCATCTTTACATTCACCAATGGTCAGCTTCTCCTACTGAAACATATGGGATGTGAGCAGCAAAATGTTGCCAATGTCAAACATGTTGCCCAGAAAACACTGAAACCGTTCTTTGCAAATTGACTGTGGCTCAATGTCATCAGTTGTAGCAAGTTTATTTGGAATGGCAGGTAATTGCCTCAATATTTTTATTAAATTCTTGTGCCTCCATGCAGACCATCTTATATTGTGGAACTTAACCAATTGCAAAAAGGCAATGCCATTAGCGTCACAAATCTTCTTTAGTGCTTCCCTTTTTTTGCACCTCTTTTTTGTAGATACATGTTGAGCAACCTGACAATGGAGCGATTAAATGTCTCGCAGTATGGAACCATGCAGTTAGCTGACTTCGCACAGTTCTTGAGGGCGTCAGCAGTGCAAAGAATATGCACAAGGGAATCCCCAATCACAGACATGTGACGTAGTTTGGGCACAGCTCCATTGTACACGCCAACGTTGACAGCAGCCCGATTTGTGCAATCCGAGAACAACTTTGTTTTGTTTGTCATGGAAAAGTTTCACGAGCCTGTCCACTATGTCCTGCGCAGGATGCTTAGCGCCCAGTGCAATTACTCCAAGGAAATCAGAGGTGAAATCTCGGTTGCTGGACATGGACACAATCAGAGCTATTTAGATAGAGACTCTCTCTAAATGGCTCTGGACACAATGTAATCAATCTCCTGCCTCATTTTTGTTACGTCTTCTGATCAATCAAAAAGCACACTCCAATATTTGGCTGACTAACTTTTCACTCCATTCCGAAGTGATGTCTGTGCGATGCTCTGCATTATTTGCGTCCCCCCTTCTTTGTGAATGATTAGCACCTCAGACATTCACTCATCAAGAGAATGATATCCTCCACGTAGGAACACAAAGGATGTGCATGTTTGTCTTTATGGAAGGCCACCAGAAAAATATATCATTGCTTGATGTTGCTCTTCGCTCAGCTTGTTCTGCCTGCTGGCAAGCGGCCGAGTGGGGATTTCATCTTGACTAGTATGTTTGTTAGCAATCACCTGTACTTTATTTGTATGCTCCTTCCTCTTTTAATGCTGGATGGCTAAAATCCTTAGTCCCTTTATAAAATGCACTGGTTGTATCTGCTAGCAGGGGCTAGCTGGTTCAAAGCCCATTTTACATTACAACCCGGTGCGCTCATCATTGGATTCAAGCCAAGGTACTTCATCAAGCCACTTTTCAGAGAAAACTCGTTTCTTATGCTCAGGCTGTGTCTGCCATTTTTGCAGGTGGCTGAACGCCAAAGTAATAATTTATTGTCGGCTGCTTTTCTGACATTTTAGTAGGCAGTGAAAAAATACAGAAAAACCGCTGTCATTGTACTTGGTACGTAAGTGCGAGTGCCGAAATAAATGTTGGTTGCGTATGCGCATCAGTAATATGCACCCCCGACTTAAATACAAAGTAAGTTGCATGCAAAAGACAAAAAAATAAGATAATAAGACACTTTTTTTTAAAGTATGTAAATAACTGACTTAAAATAAATGTATAAATTGAAAGCCCAAGCCGATTTCTTCCAAAATGTGATCAAACATTTTTTTTTTATAAAACAGCAGAACTGACAAGGGCCAGGATATTCTTCCAAACCCCAGTGGAATTGACCTCAACCACAAGTAAGTGCCTCTTTTGAACCATCAGGTGTAATGAAGGTGCATGGTTGTGGTGATTTGCAGCATTGTCAGTGTTTAAGCTATTTCACCATGGGCTGGTTGTCAGAGCAGAATGCCATCTGCTCAGCCCAGGAGAACACATGAACATCTTGTCTTTAGCATGATGAGGTGGCCTCTATTATTTCATTTATGTCTCTTAAAGGTCCAGTGTGTATATATGTTTTTTGCATATAACCGTGAGGTTACAGATTTCAACCAACTGAATTCCCCCCTTCACCCCTCCCTTTCCAATGACTATGGTGGACTGTACTGGCCTGTATTGTGCAAGGTGCCAGTAGGTACTTCCAAAATGATGTAATTGTCTACGACAGCATCAAGTAGCCACTTGACACTTATTTAATCACACCATGGCCGATTTTGACAGATTTAGCCAGAGAATAATTCAATTTAACCAATCACAATCGGGTAGCTTGTCAAAGTCACCGTGGTCAGTACAGGTTGTAGGACATGGTGGAGGTAACAATATAATTAAGTTCTCAACACAGAGTCCTCATATTGCATCAGTAATTGTAAACTACAATCAAAGACCTATAATTATAGCTATCCCTTGTATGCATTGATCATTAATCTCTATAGGTGTTGGCTTACCGCAGTGTTTACTTGCACTGCGTTAAGTGAATATAGGTTCCTTTTCACAACACTACGGTGTGCAGTTTTCGTTTTGGATACCAACTATCTCTGAAAGAGAGTTAGCATCCTTTTCAAACAGGGAAACCTCAAAAAGTCTCCAAAACATGAATGTATTAAAGAATGCACACCCACTTGCCATTCGCTACACTATTTTACACTTTAATTAAAAAGTCTAACTATTAGAATCCTCTAAATACATATGATACTTTGGTGAAAGGACGGACCATGCTAGTCTTCACTAGGCTATATAAGGCGTGTCCGAGAGAGGGTTAGGCTTCTCGGACACTTATAGTGTAATGCCACGGTTTGTGTGAAGATGTGTGGAGCTTTGTCTGGCCAGCTGTTGATTTTGATGTCTGCGTCCCACTAAATTCTACACATTGCACCGACTTGTCACTGTGTGACAAACATTGACTAAACATTGACTTATATGTATCAAATATATGTTTATGTTATATGTTAAGCTGGTAGATAGGGAATTATATACTCAATTCTCTTTTCAAAATGTAAGCATTTGGAGGATCAGCAAAAAAAATGAAACATCCAACATCCGATCATAAAACTTAAAAGAAAGGTTAAGAACAGGGTGGTGAAAACAAAAAGGAAATGATAAAAATACAGCCTGATGTGACCACAAGAAAAACAATTAGTACACTTCCTGCCCTATAGCCCGGGCTCTAAAATAGCCCAGATGAGGGTTCTAGACCTGGGATCCTTTCCCATCCCACTCTCTTCTGGTCTCACTTAGCAGCATTCCACACACAACATACCCCATCATCCACATGCTCTAATGATAACAAATAGCCTGTTATTAAAGATATATAAACACCCCTAATGACCTGTCAGGTAGGAGACAGACTCGCCATAAAAAAATACAAATACAAAAAACATGGTCGCGTTTTAATGGCGGAAATGTTACACTTGTTGGTTCTGCATCCATGCAGCATTCAGTCTCTGCCTGGGCCAAAGGGGGTGGGGGGTGTCTGGGGGTCGTATGAGGGCTGTGTGTGTTGGGGGTGGTGGCAGGGCTGCCACCATGCTCACCCTCCTCCCCACCCACAATGTCCCATGTCTTGTGACAGCGATCCCTGGCCCGGCAACCGCGGCCGCAGTGACAGTCAGGGAGTGGGAAGGTGACGATGGACGGGGTTGTTGGTAGGTTCAGGTAATGGGAGCCAGATGGCAGAGAGAGAGAGAGAGAGAGAGAGAGAGAGAGAGAGAGAGAGAGAGAGAGAGAGAGAGAGAGAGAGAGAGAGAGAAGGAGAAGGATGGAGTGAGACAGGAGACACCAGAGAGCAAGAGGGAGAACATGAGAGGGAGGAGGAGGAGTGGAGAGAAAGGGAAGACAGGACGGAAGGTAGGAAACGGGTAGAGATGAAATCAAACGATGAGAGAGCGAATAGAAGCGGAAATATGAAGTTGTGTAAAAAAAAATAGGAACGCTTGGGCATGGATACACAGAGGGGCGCATTGAGCACTCACGCAGCCCCTGTTCTGATACATCCAGAATCATGTAACCCATAGAAAGAACTTCACAACGCTGCAAATCCCGTCATTCGTTTGTTTTAGGCCTTTGAACTGTGGTCGGTTGGCGGATCCATTGCAGAACAAGGTAAAATATTGTGGAACATTAACAAGAGGATGAGAGCTCCACAGATAGCTGAAAGGATTTAACAATGTACACTTATGTGAGCTAATCACATCCCATAATAAGCAACGTGCCTTATCATGACGAGATGTCGAATGTGAGTGGATTGGATTCTAAATGTGAACGGAGGAGCAAGAGTGAGTTTGGCTTTGTGGTAATATAGGGGCTCATAATGATGCCCATGAAGAGTAAAACTGTCTTCTCTTAAACTTATGTGACCAGATGTATGAAATGAATAAATGGGGACATTTGCAGTTTAGCGGTCAATATATCAACAAAATATCTGATGTTAACATTTCTGAAATATAAAAAGGGGACATATTTACATTTTGCCTATTCTTATCATGATAAACATGGAACTGAAGTGAAAGATTGGGCAGTACGTGCTGTATGGTTTATTATGATGTGTTTTAAGTTTCGGTAAACTGCCAAAAAACAAGGCAAAGTAGGCTACTCAAATAGGTTATCGTTCTATATTGTATTGATAGCCTATTGTTTATGAACGGTGGTATAAAATTGATAGATCCTCTAGTAGCGAGGAAGCCATCACAGCCTATCAGAGACACACACGACTAATTACCAACTGTCTCTAAATTAATACTGATGAGCAAGCTGAACCTTTGCCATTTCAAAATCTATTCATAATTTTTTTTAATCCTATAAAAAAAAAAAGAATGGGGACATTTACAGGGATAGGCCACCAGAAAGGGGTACTGTCCGGGAAAACTGGGATGTCTAGACCCAGTACCTTTTGAATAGTTGAGCACCCTAACCTTACCCCCTCATTTTCAACCGTGCTAACTGTGTGTAAGTGTGGTAAAACATGCTTGGTGTGTTTATGCTAGCACCTATTCCTGCTGTGACGTAGCATTTAAAACCACTGAGCTAGCATTCGATTTGAGCAAATTCACATTTTATTTCATTATTTCTCTCTTTCTTCCATATTTGGATCTGCAAAAAAAAAAGGAATATGAAGCATTAATCAATAGAGGCACATTTACATGTATATGTCAGCCATGTACATCATTAAATTAATAATGTTTCTACCACATCACACAAAGAGCACACTCTTTTAATCAGCCTTATTTAAATGACCAAATCCAATTAAACCACAACAAAGGCGATACTTTTCGTGGTGTTTTAGTGCAGCACAAATGTCATACACCAGACCCCAGCCCACTCAGCACTCATCCAGACAAGCTGTGTTCTGGACATTGTCTGCTATGGCTACTCTCTGCAGCAGTTGCCTATAAAAGCCTTGAGAAATCCAATATCTTAGCTTAGTGACAGCGCCAGCCTTTGTTAGTGCGAGATAACTTTTAAAGATCCCAGAGGATGTCTGTCCGTCCTCTCTGTATGTGACAGACTGAGCCCTGAAGGCCAGAGGAGACAAAAGACGTAGAGACAGAGAAGAGGAGTGGCTGAGAGAGAGAGAGAGAGAGAGAGAGAGAGAGAGAGAGAGAGAGAGAGAGAGAGAGAGAGAGAGAGAGAGAGAGAGAGAGAGAACGATGACAGATTGACAAATAGTATCGATGGGGGAGATGGGAATGAGGAGAAAGGGGTTTGGATCATTGAATGCGTGCCGTATAGCCTAGTTGTTAGACTCCAAAGGAGGAAGGAAACGTTGTAGGTTCGATCCCCAATGTCGGTGGTCCACCCTTGAGCGCATGATGCTCTAACCTTCTCCTAAATGAAATGTATCTGAATTCACCTTCACTTTAGTAAAGTCACTTTAGATAAAAGTGGCTCTATCCCAAAACACTGGCTGATGCCGGTGCATGCTCACTCACCCAGGTACGACTCGTTGGTGCATGCGCCTAACGAGGAGAAACGCTCGTGGGCGTGTGTGTGTGTGTGTGTGTGGTGTGTCATGCACGCACACATCCTTGGCACCTTTCCTGCTGGCTCGCGTTTGACTCAAGCTTCACCCAGCGCCAGAAGACCCCGGGATGCCCCCAGCCTGACGAAGAACCTGAATCTATAATTAGCGCACGCAGCGACACACCCACCTACCACCCACTTAACCAGAACCAAACCGTACCCAGCATGATTGCAAAGTGCTCAACAAGTTCAAACTCGGAGCGAGGGGAGGGACAGAGGTTAATTTCTTTTCTTTTCTTTTTTCTCATGGCGTACTGTGTTACTATACCCACAGGGGAGCAAAAGTCACACACACACACACACACACATGCATGTGCACACGCACAAACACAGGTAGAAGGAAAATCGACCCAGCAGACCGACCGGTCACACCCTGCCTTGGAGATACAGACACTGGCAGTGGAGAGAAGGGAGGAGAAGGAGGAGGGAGGGGAGGCAAACAAAGGCAGTAGTGGCACCAGACGTAATTATAGAGAGAGCTGGAGATAGAGACATGAGTTAGAGGGCTGGAGGATAACAAAGAGACGGACACAGACGGGGACGGGGACGGGGGGGGGGGGTGGAGTGGCCACGAAGGAGGAGGTGAAGACCTTCCTCCCTCCCCAATGAAAGGAAGATCTGTCCGGGCGATAGCTATGACACCTCTGATCCTCTCTCTCTCTCTCTCTCTCTCTCTCTCTCTCTCTGTCTCTCTCTCGCTCTCTCTCTCCTAATTTTCGTAGATTTCAGTCTGTCTTTTAATCTCTTGTGTACGTATCTAATATATCTAGCATATATATACCTAATACCGCGTAGCAAGAGCCATATAGTGGCGTGTTGCGGCGTTGTTCAAATCAAGCTCAGATGTTGGTTCCTCAAAGGGAGGGGAAACGATGCTGGCCATGAGTCTTGGGTTAATGGCGAATGTGAATGTGCACATAAACCCAAGATTCTCACGCTACAGAAAATGACTCAAACGGACAGGAGCGCGCTGGCTTGTTGTCACGGCAAATGATCGCCCTGCGCCACTTTTGGCCGTTAGCGCGCCTCGCATGACATCATGCTGTGTGACATTGTACTTCATGACAGCACGCCGTAGGACTGTTTACGGCTCTGGCCATCATAACCGGCTGCACTCTCTTACTCTCTTAATCCAAAATGGGACGTAAGTGAGTGAATTCAGATAGATGTCGTTAAGGAGCAGGTAGGGGCTAGGAATCTTGCTCAAGGTAACCTACAGGTTAGGTTACCTTTCAGCCACAATGATTTTCTAGCTAAACTGCTCTGCCAACTGAACTAAGTGTGTGTTGACTAACTGAGCAAGCCCTAAAATCCAAAGGCCCCTCACGTGTGTGTGTGTGTGTGTGTGTGTGTTTGTGCTAACAAGTGAGACATAAAGACGTTGTCAGAGTGAGGATGATAAGAGCGGAGTAATGGTGTTCAGTTCCAGGAACGTCGGGACACACTTCCAGTCATTAAGTCCTGCAGCAGTTAGCGGAGACTAATGATTTGCTGATCGTCTGTTGCTCTGGCTCAGTAAACACTACTGGGACATTGGATGAACACAAAACACCAGAGCTCGTTCAACATACCAAAATCACCATCCTGAGTTTCGACTGATGCAAAAACCCTCTGCATTTTACAGTACGTTGACTCATCTACAGGTTTGCGTGCTCCGTCTTGGAGTCAGTGTTTATCCATTTCTCGACAATCTGATCCCTCAACTGTATTACAATCAATTTGTCACGAGAAGACATTGTGGCTGGGGCCAACGATAACACAGCTAATGTATTTCACAAACAGCTATCGGATGGAATGTGAGATTACCCGGCCAGTATAGGAAAGACACTTCATGGAAGTCGTGCTCCACTACGCGTCTCTTTCGCTTACCTATCTGCTTCTCCCACACTTCAGCCCCATAAACAGATGTGTTTTGTGAATGTGTGTTTGTGTGTCTATATTCCTTTGTGCATGTGCGTGTGTGCCCATGTTCCATGTCTGTGCGTGTTTCATTGTGCATGTATTCCTGTTTATGTGTGTGCATGTTTGTGTGTGTGCACATCTGTATTTCTGCGTGTGCATGTACGTGTGTCCGTAGTTTTGTCTGTACATGTGTTCCCGAGTGTGTTTGTGTGTGCCTGTGCTTCTTTGTGTATGTGTGTTCATGTGTGTGTGTCTGTTTTACTCTGTGTGTGCGTCTGTGTTCATGTGTGTGTTTCTGCATCCATTCCTAGGGTTGTACGTGTGTTCATTGGGGAGAGAGCGACTTGACAGCTTGATTACCATGCTAAAAAGCACGGGTACACATATACTCACTGCTGCACACAGACATACACACTCCTGCACACACACACACACACACACACACACACACTCCAGACAATGAGAGAGGTCACATCGTGGAGCCACAGCGCCAGCCTGCTGAAGTGAAGGCCTGACATTCAGTAAATATTGACTTGCTTAAGCAAATGTTTACCATCTGCACTTCTTTCTGAGAATCTACAATACGTTATTTGTTATTATTTATTCATTAGGCACACAATCAATGTCCTTCATTGTTTGTTTGACTGTTGTGATGTGTATGTGTTGGTGTTGTAATCCTGGAAATTTGCATGGACTTGCAAGGTATTTATGTCTTTCTTTTTTTTTACATGCATGGTACACATACGCAGTGTATACTCAGGTGCTATTGTAAGATAGTTAAGACTGTGTGCACGTTGCACAGCAGAGTTTAGGCAGGCAGGCAAACTCTCAGTATAAACTAAGCTCCACACGTATCTATTCTGCTAGAAGCTCACACAAGGGAACACACACGGGAACACACACATAGCAGAGAGACACACATGCATGCACACACACTAACAGACACACACACTCACACACACTCTCTCACAGACACACACACACACACACTCCACCTCCTCCCCCTCATATAAACTCAATCCAGAACAGATACTGGTGTGCCTGCCAAAAAGCCAGCTCAGCACTCTCTTCCTAATTTCTGCTTGCTCTTCACGTGCACTCCTCAAGCACATGCACTTCAGAAGAAAAAAATCATCGAAAAAGATTCCATTTTGAGCCTGTCCTCCTCTGTCTTCCCTAGTATGCGCAACTTCTGCGGCACAACGCGTTCTCCTTTGGAATCTGAACTCTGGGATATTCCAGTGCTCTGGCTTTTTCTTTTAAAGGCGAGGACAGCCAAACAGTGTCCCCCATCCATCGTCAGGTCTCCGAGCAGGAAATACCCCGGGATTAATAAACACAGTGACCTAATGCGCCTCAACTCCAATGCGGACAGTTGCTGTGGATGGGACAGCCCTGGCACCGCATAAACACACACACACACACACACACACAAAGTGTGTTTCGGCTGAGTTTATGACCTTTTGTAACAATGTGTTTATTGATTAACGAGGTCCCTTGGATGATGATGACGATGATGAAGTTGATGAGGGCTGCTTGTCTTCAGAACCTCATGATGTAGCCATATATATTCTTGAACATTGTTTTTTGGTGTGTATTTTTGCTTATTTCATGATTTTGTATTAATTCCAACAGCATTCTACAGCACACCTGGTAGACATTCATTTTCAACGAGAGGCGAGCGGCGCCGAGAGCAGGCTTTACTCTCCCTGTCTGTGGGTTTCATTTTTTAGGTGTGAGCACATTAGAGTAGTTGTCATGCTTGTCATTATTCACACATCCCCATGGTGGTTGAAACGATTGAAGTATCTATAACACCACCGTAATTTCTTTGGGGGGGGGGGGGGGGGGGGGGATGAACGAGTGCACTGCATGACGGCGCTGCCATTTCATAAATACAGAGGAGAAGACGCTGTCGCTGGCCGCCGAGTCACAGCATGATGGACGAGGACAAAGACATGGTGTTGCTCTGGGACACACGCCCAACAGCCACTTAGAGAGAGCAGGGAGATTTATGGTTCAGGAGGAGAAGGAACAGTGGGCGGGAGGGGGAGTGGCATAGGGGATGCTAGAGCAAGGCCATGTACTGTGTGTTTTTATATTCAACGCAAGTATTGAATCCAACTTTATTTATAGTGAGCTCTGTGCTCAGTGCATGTTCCATGTTGCAATAAAGTGCATTAAAGGGGGAAACACATAAAAAAACAATACATTTGTCAGGCTTTCTATGTTAAGAGGTGTTCTCACAAATCCTTGCCACTATGCTATGATTGAAAAGTGGTTGAGTCTTGGCTAGTGGTCTTGAGGACTGACGCAGATAAAGTATGGAATAGTATGGTAAGGTGTATGGTATGGTATGGTAAAGTGTATGGTATGGCATGGTATGGTAAGGTGTATGGTATGGTCAGGTACGGTATAGTTATGGTAAGGAGGGTGATAATAAGATCCTGATCTTTAAACAACCTTCAGCTCTGTATTCACTTTTTTGGCTTTCTGGAGTATGATAGTATTATATGAACAAAGAACATAGGGGAAAAGTCCTTATTTGTAAATGTTATACAATTTCACAAATTGTTCTTTGTTTACCTCATGGCTTTACGTTAGAGTGGCAGTAATGGACACCCTAATATGTGTAAATGGGCTTTCACATGAATATTTACAGCACCAGATGTGTATATTTCTCATGCAGTTTGTTTAGTTATTGTGTTGTCTGGCTTAACTGCCCATAAACCAGGTCAGGGTTATTCGATCGCATAAACCAATGCATTCACAATTTATGGCTTTATCAAATCACACAAATCACATCACACTTTGAATATTCAGTCCTTTATGCCTTGTTTACATCGAGATTTAAAAAACGGTTGTGAGGTGATCGCAATGCAACAAGATATGTACTTGTCGAAACAAGTGGGAACTGTCGTACGAGAGATGTAGACAACCATTGTCAAAACCACTGGCGGTTGTATATGCTAAATTCAATCTAGACCAAACGTCTCACTGAAGCGTTGCCAAGTCACCTTCATAAGACACCGATGTCAACCATTATAAAGGAAGGAAGGCCTCATATGCATATGTATCTGAAACATCGCTGCGCTGTGCCCACCTTGTTGGCGAGTCCTAGACCGTGCATTTAATAAACATGATTTGCAGCATTAGCCAAAGCAATGTAAACTGGTACACCACGGTCGCTATATCGCCAGCCACTCTCGGAGATGTGAAAACCATGGATGTATGTAAAAATCTTAAACCTGTTTGTAAATGACTGTGCACATCAAAAGGGATCTCTTGCAAACTCCCCATACCTAACAGGCTGAAACGATTGTGGATGCTTTTGTCTTAAACTGTTTTTTTTTATCTAGATGCAATCTAAATTAAAACAAGAAATTACCAAAATATATTTATCTTGTGTAAACAAGGCTTTCGTTTAGTTATAAACCCCTTTCCAACTTACTTACCACATTGCCTGATGAGCATTTGTGGATTTCACTGTGAATTCTGTAATTGCATGTTTATTTTATTACAGACGTCCACCATTGGGATCCCACTCACAATATTTTTCCAATAATTTCAGACATTTCAGCACCAGGTTTAGACTTGGAAAGCATCAGCAAATTGCCTTCAAGTTATTGTTTTCTGCATGAGAGAAAAACAAGAAAATATCACCCACGGATTCAACTTTTCCTTCCGTGAAATCGTGTTTAACAACCCTGTCAATCAGCAAACTGATTTCTGTCCCCTCTGTTCTCCAAGATTCGCAGTGATACCAGACAATGCCAGACCACACCGGATGCCACTCGATTCTAAGTAACCTTAACCTGAAACAGCCCCTGATCAAAAAGAAGTCACTCAAGTCGATGAGTCAAAAGGTCAATCGCTTGGCTGTCTCCGAGGACTCAAGCGAGAACAGGCAAGTGGCTACGCGGAATGTTACATCACACCTCTGTTCCGAGAACGCCTCGTCTCTGATGGGGGATCCCCAAGAAGTATGAACAACAGCAGCCCATTGCCTGTGATTACAGCTGGACAACAGCACTAAAACATCGGCCTCTTGGGCATGACAAAAGAGAACCTGGGGGGTGGGGTGTGGGGATCCCGGGTTATCATCACACAAAAGCAATTAGGGGTGGGGTGTGTGTGTGGGGGGGGTTGTTCCGTTTAACCAAATTGTTCCCACCCCCACCGCCTCAAATGGACTGTGGAGTTCAGACTTTGAGAATTGGCACAGCACAAAGTTGTCGAGAATCCAGTGAGGAACGTGGGCCAAGCAGCACAACCCCCCCCCCCCACCCCCCCGATCGGACCGGAGCCATCCTCGGTCTCGCACACTGTGATGCTAATCAATGCCGTGTGGAGGCCCTTTATGCATCCAAGCAGGCCTTGGACCTCAGACAAGCAGGCTTCACCCTATGAGATAATGTAATGGGAGAATGGGGGGGTGGTGGTGGTTACCCAGCCCAAAGGTACTGGGTTCAAAAGCACCTCAGCCTGACCTATAGGTATCCTTGACTCATGTTAACCCTATCCTGCGTCAAAAAATGACCAGTATCTGAACTCAATGAATCTGAATAACTGTATGTAACTTTGGATAAAAGTGTCTGCTAAATGTGTCTTGGCTTGGATTGGCTGATGTAACCAGGCTTTTTCCCCATCCATGGTAAATTCAAGAGATAGTATTGATGTATTTGACTGGCCTTGAATCTTGGCTGAGTAATACGAAGCTAATGGATGATAATCATAATACTAATAAAAAGCTTTATTTATATCGTTTCAGACAGGCTGCCACAAAGTGCTTTAGAGACATACATAGTATAATACAAGGCTATAAAACAGTTACAAATAAATAATGAGGATAATAAAATGTATGAAGATATAAACCATGAAAAAGAAACATACAGTCATTTGTACAGAAAAGGGGACCATAATTACAGAGTAAAAGCCTGTTTACACAGGTGAATTTCTAACAGCTTTTTAAAACCATCAACAGAAACAGCGGTTCTGATTAGGCAAAGGGAGATGTTTCCAGAGGGCCGGAGCAAAACGCAACCTACTTTTGGTATGTACTCCACAATTGTGAACGTTTTAATTTCGAACGTTTTCAGTTGCATATACTGTCTTAAACAACGCAACATTGTTCAATGTCTAAGGTGGAGCATTTCAAGTTGTGTCTACTTCGTTCTGTTTTCTCTTTTGCTCACTCTCCCACTGTCTTTCTTTCTCTGCAGTTTTATTTGTTTTCTCAGCTAAAATAACAATTAGAACCAGAACTGATATCAACGTAGACCACCACTTTAATTTAATACGGTATATCCCTTGAGCCAAATACGGGAAAAAAGAAGAATGTTTATTTACACTCAAACAAAGAGACCTCCATGCTTAGACTGCACTCTGACTCTGTGGTTAGCTTAGCTTCCTGTTGCTTCGTTAGCAAAGGCTCAAACACTTAGCAAGGACTAGGATACCTAACAAGGGACACCTAGCTAGTTTTAGAATTCTTAGCAACAGCTAGGTAACTTAGCTAGGACGCAAATATCCTGTTTATAAAGAGAATATGAGCTTCTCTGGTGTGAATGAACGTTTTTTCCACTTTGCAGTCAGCCAAACCCCGGGCAGCAGCTTGATTTCAATCGATCTTGTGATGGAACGACTTGTGAGAAAAGGTCTGGCACAACATGGAGCGAATATACGAGCGTTCTCAAAGTATCATCCAACATGAAACTGTCAACACTTCTTTTCATATTTGTTTTACGTGACTGATTGACTCACTGATTACTCAGTGAGTTGCTGTGTCCTAAAGAGTTCCTCACAGTTCCTTACAGTACAACTATATGCTATTTTCATTTGCTTGTTCTTCAATTTTGAATGCAAAATAATTTCCCCTCTTTATTTATTCATACTTTCTATCACTATACTACACATCATCACTTTGTAAGTGTATCATGACAGAAGAGGCCTGAGCGCAGAGTCATATTATCAGTGATGGTTTTCTAGCCCTCGGAATAAAACATATTTCATTTTTATGATCCATGTGAAATTCCACTTAAGCATTTTCAGCACAGTTGACGCCTCAGGACTTTAGCAGTAGAGTACAGAGAGTACAGAGAGTACAACGAGGCGAGGTGAGAGTGTGTGTGTACCAGGGTCTACAAGTGTATATCTGTGTGTATATTGTGTGTTTGCATGTGTCTACGTTGTGTCCAGTGGGTACCTCACGTCTGTCTGTGTGTGTGTGTGTGTGTGTGTGTGTGTGTGTGTGTGTGTGTGTGTGTGTGTGTGTGTGTGTGTGTGTGTGTGTGTGTGTGTGTGCGCGTGCGCGTGTGTATCTGTGTAATGACTTGCTAGCATTTACAGCACCCACAAGCAGAAGCTGGTGGTTCATTTACGGAGAGCACTCTCATCACTCCAAGTATTCCATGGCAGCTGTTAAAAAACGACCCGTGCTCCGATTCCATGGAGTACAGGTGGGCTCATTTAAACAGGTAGACGGGATTAAATGCCCCAGTGCTTTGGTATGTCTGTGAGCAGACATAAACACCAAAATAGCCCCGAAGTGGGACTTCCCCCTCGAGATCCTGGAACAATTTAAATAAACGTGTGCTGCATGTCGTTCTGTCATGGGGAAAAAAAAGCCTGTAACTGAACGGCAAGCGCTGACTCTTCTGTACATCAAGGCAAAAAGGAATTAAAACACACTCCAAAGTAACAGCACGTCTTAAACTTGTAACCCGTTACTGTTTTTGAAACCACACATTATATAAACGAGTACAAACAATACATAAGTGCCCATAAATCATACATGGTGATTATCTACTTTGGCCAAACTTCGTTTTCCACATGAAAGGTGTTTCCACTGGGATTGTGCTAGTTGAATGTATTCAACGGGCTCTTTAAGAGAAATGGCTTCTCCTGTGCAATATTTAAACACCTGTTTTCAATATTTGAGTTCATTCACGGTGTTGTAATTAAGTTATAGCGCTGAACATCTTCAAGATTTTACTGCCTCATAATTTAGGACTTAAGCTACTGCAGCAAAAACAGCTACGTATATATATTTATATATTATAATACATATATTATCTCTCGCTCATATATATAAAATATATTATGGTTATTATATTATAACATATATATAAATCAGGCATGCAAACAAAAAAGGAAAATGTTTAAAGATTTTGTGGATTGAGGAGACCCGTCATAACTTGGGGGGGTCCAGGAGCATTCTCCCCCGGGAGGTATTTCTGAAAGGTATTCGCTTTACATGCTCATTTCTAGTTACTTCTTAGTTTATTTGCATCTGATTGAAACTAATTCTAACAGCCATTATGGGGTATACCAACCCAATGATGCTCGCAACAATGTCTTTTTTGTTAGAAATTTCATATTTTCTTTAGAATTTGCTTCCCTACTCCTGTCTCTAATTAGATCAGCATTGAGCCTCCAACTCAAAACCCCTCGTTTTGAAAACTAAACTAACTAACTTAATAGTCTGTCAAGTCAAAGGTTACAGTAATAGTTTAGAGGTCCATATATCAATCGTGTACAGTCTTGTACAGGTTAAACATACCTTGCCTGTTGATGTAGGAACAGCCTGTTATTTGCAGCCTCCTTCGTCTTGCTAGGCTTGAGGTACGAGGTTAAAGGTGCAGTGTGTAGAGTTTAGTGGCATCTTGTGGAACGGACTTGGCAGATATGGAACATAATATTAGTAAGCATCTTTTAATTTGCATACACATATTAAAGGCATCCTTATTTCTTTTGTGGGGGTGGTTGGATTTTATGAGCTGTATAATGTTCACTCCTGGTAGCAAGACACATCGCTTTTTTTCAAACTCTGTTTAAAATGTAAACTTGCTCTTTTGACTTTTGGTCATAGACATAATACATTGATAATACTTTACTCTAATAAGTTAGTTTAGGAATATCAAGATATATTTTGTGGTCAGTAGGGTCAGTTTTTTCGGATCTAAATTGTATATACCCTGCCAGCAAACACTGAAGCTTTTACTACCACTGATGTCTCCACATAGAAATACCTATTTGTGTGTAAACACATTTACGTTCAAACAGCTCACCAAAAGTGGTGTGCCAGAGTCAGGTTTTATTGCCCCAGATTACATTTTACAAGTCCCAAAGGGCTGTGTAGCCCAATTGGTGAGGCATGATATTACCACTACCAGGGTTAGGCTGGATTCAGACCAAATCTGGCGTTGGAGAGATTAGCGTAGACTGCTGCGGCGATGTGGGTGTGTCACTTCATTAGTGTGACGTCATGTTGTGAACTTTAACCCTCCCCAAATCCAGAAGGTGGTGGTAATGCACCTAAAAGCAGCTTGACAACTGTTATTAAACAAAAGACAAGTAGAAGAACTTGAACCCCCGGCCCGGACCCTTTTCCTCCATTTCCATTTCCCACTCAAATGAATGGATGAACTGTGGTTTTCACCGCAACGCCTGATTTGGTCTGAATCAGCCCTTAGGGGGTTGAATTCCCCCTGGAAAATAAACCCGTGGCTTATGCTTAGCAATGTATGTATCCACTGTATTATTAGATGCTTTGGATAAAATGATTTACAATAATTTCATTTAGCTAAGGGCTAGGGCTAACACAATGGGTAACCCTAGGTAAGCCTAGTGGGTTTAATTGATCAGGGTAATGGTTGACTCAGGTCATGAGTCAGGGCAGTTATGCCAGTGTTCCTATAGGCTTATTAGCAATGTCAGCCTTTCACATTTATGTGTTATAGGCCTACGTTACTTTCGGTCATTGTTCATGCTTTTGTCAACACTGCATCAGTTTGAAATAAAATCACTAAAAAGGCAATGCCTGGATGGAACCTAAATTGTACCATGAGACGAAATTTCCCGATGACAGGAACAGGAAGAAACCCTGAGAAGGAACAAATAGGACCCGTCAACAGCTCAGAGTACAATAGGTGACGATTGGGGCCGGCATAAGCTAGCAGCCACAGCAGGAGGTGTTTATGATTTCAGTGAGAGGTTTGAACAGGCTTCCATGCCTCTGAGAACACAGAGCATTTGTTTTACGGTGCAGGCCTACTTACACAGATTCATCTCCTTTTATTAAATACATATAATTTGGAAGTGTCACAGCTTGGGGTAGTCATTATACTCGGCACCAAATAAATATCCCCGGGGAACAACAATTGACAATGCCTTTGTCGACGCAAAATGCAAGGACTTCCCCTTTGATGTAGAAAAAAAAGAGAAAGTTTATTAAAAGCAAATGGCGGGATGGGCTATCGGCTTTCTCCGGCTCATTCCACGGTTTAAAATACACAAGCCTAGTTTTGTGTCAGCACAACAAGGATATTCTGGAGAGGAGATCCAAAGTAAGTATGTGAAAAAAAAGAAGAAGAATGGCGCCATTGTCGGTGGCTTGTTGCAGAGTGCAGAATTTTGTTAACCTTTGGAATCTGGCAGGGAATCAGGTTGGCAGACAGACAAGGCTTGGCACCTGTCGTTTGATATGTCTGGATGAGGAGTGTGGACAGCGTTGTTTCTCTCACACACAAACACACACACTGATTAAAATATAATCTGCATTTCAATATGTAAGCTCACTGCACTTGACACCTCAGCTCAACACACTCAAGCACCGATACGTGTGAGTTGTGAGTTGCGTTTCACCTGACCCTAGAGGTGGTTAGGTAAAAATCCCTGACATACTTAAAGGAGCTGTATGTAACAAATTGATTGTACTTAATCATACAATGACCATGATATGTCATCAGAGATTAAGGAAACATGCTAAGTCGAAGTACTGGCTTTCGCCGACAACAATGCTACAGCCAGTATGTCCTCTTTTGAATTATCTGTTCCAAGTCGGATGTTTGTTTTTGTTTTGGCCTGTGTGGTATGATTCACTATTCTCAGAGTACCCCGGGTTGCCAGATATACAACAAATTGGCACACAACCACAGTGTTCCACAGTCATGGAAGCAAGCAAACAAACTGGATCAACTGAAATTGTACTAGAAACTACCCCACCTAAAAAGCCTCGTCCTCTTTCGAAAAAGCTGTGCTAAAACATAGGTAAATCTTGAGAGAGATCATTTGAACGATGGACAGCTTAGAGCCCAGAAGGATTTCAAGACAGATGCCACATAGGCTGGTTTACAATTTGAAAAAACTTGTTTGTATTAGCTGATCAACTCACAGTGCAGGACTTGAAGTCGCTTGTCATTGACAAAATAGAGTAATTGTGCTCGTTATTTCAGTGTCCTCAACCTCACAACCAGCTTGAGCTTCGAGTATGGGGAGGAGGGGCGGGTGGAGACAACTCTCCATTACTGGGAATTCGGACTGCAGTACCCATTTGAAACGCTCAGTGTCAATGTTACATGTTGTACCTTTAAGGATTAAATATAACTTTCTTGGGTGGGGGGGGGAAACATCTCAAAATTTAAACATTGAAGGTCATAGAGAAAACTATTGCATTACAAATTACAAATATATGTGATACGATTTAAAAAAAGAATCTCCTGCATAGGACGGGAGCATTACGTAAAGTAACTGATTATGTGACGGCACCGGAGAATCCAACAGTGACACTCCAACCAATTCTTCACCTGCACGGGAATGCCATTTATGTGGAAAAACACTAGCCTGTGTTTCATCATCAACTGCCGTACAGTGGATCCCACTAATTCCTTTTAAGTCAATGGAGCGGGATTTTATGGTCTGGTGAGCCGAGCCTACAGTGTCCCAGCCCCCCAGCCCCCCCCCCCCCCCCCCCCCCCCCCCCCCCCACCCCCCGGGTGAGACTGTTAACTATCTGCCAGGCATTCATATTCAAAGTCCATCATTTCACCACCGCCACCACCGACTGACCCGAGACAACCTTCCAGCGTAACAATTGCTTGCCAACTCCATAGCCCCACCCTCCCTCCATCCAAAAAATAAATACATGGACGGTTTCCAGGCTTTTCCACCATTGTTCCATTTGGATCCTCGCGCTCATGTTACTTCCTCCTTGACGTGTTGCCAGCGCACCCCTTTTACAAAAACCCTCCTAGCCTAGTGTTGGCCCGGCTCCCAACCCTTTAAATGCGCCCTTAAAATGGATGCTGGCAGTGTCTGGAGCACTGGCACGACCAAGAACCACCGCAGGTGTTCTACGGCCCAGCTTCACCTCTCCTGACCCCCTCGGATTGGGTAGCCGCCAGCCGATTCAAATGCACCCGTTGGAGCTGGAGAAGGTGTGTGTATGTGTGTGTGGGGGGGGGGGGGGTTGCATCAGAGATGTGTGCGCATCAGAGGACTCAGTGTATATCCCCTCACTTATATCCTAAGTTCACTGCCCCCATACACTTCATGGGGCTCTGTTGAGGTCCCTTGACCAACTCATTTTAAAACAAGAAGCGATGGTGCCTTTTGGGTGTCTAGACCTTGGAACTCTTTGAGAGTTCCACCGTGGAATTTGACACTTAAGGCTTTTGTATCGATGCGTCATTTAACGCGTCATTGTTTGCTACTTATTTTTACTTTTCTCGTTAAACTGTTGTAGAGCACTCTCTGACCTCTTGTCTGCAAAAGAACGGTACTCATTTACCTACTTTTACTTGCTTGCTCACTTGTACCCAGTGACCTGGCTAGCTGTCCACGCCGTCCCTGGCTGAGGGAGGACGGGGGGTGTGGAGGGGGGGGGGGGGGGGGGGGGTTGAGTGGGGGAGGAGGCAAAGCGGCATGGCGTCGTAGTCGTCACCAGCGCAGAACCAACTAACATCCGTAAGGGCAGCAGGACCCAGCTGCAGTGACGAGCAGGAGGCTACAATAACCCAGCGGGACGCTCACGACGGTGGGGGTGTCAGCGGTGGTGCATGGGTGGTGGAGGCCTTTGTTGCTGTTCTTTTCCTAAAGAACCTCAAATGACCCGTTTGAAAACATAGTGATAATTAATACAAACGAAATAATTAATTTCACAGCAAGGGGGGGATGGGGGGGAGCACAATGTACCATTGTTCATGTGAATGGTGGTTTTTCTTCTTCATTGTCTGTTGTTTTCTGTGTCTTCACAAACTTCTATATGCGGGATTGTGTGATTGTTTCAGGTGGCATTCTTAACATAAATACCAATCAGGCTGTAATAAAACATTTAAATTTCATAAAAATCACTGAGCTATAAAAAAACATTTATTTCGATAAACCTCTATTTGACTACAAAAGATGCTATTATAATATGCAGCATGAGATAAATATCTAACTAAAGTCAATGTGATTTGTATTCCTGTGAAAAGTTGCAAAAAAGTTTGTGTGTTAGTTTAATTAAAATACAAAAGTAATAGAATACATTGCACTTCATTTTCCAAGATTACATGCTTAAGACAAGGTGATCATTTCTTCACCAATTAACACATATATGGGTGTAAATAGGGGATAACGAACACAAAGCCGGAATCTGTAAAAGATGGACTTTGACAGTTTAATACTTGGGCCAGAAAAGACAAGACTGACATACTAAGCCCAGTTAAACCTTTGACTATGGATTAGGTTAACTGAAAACATTGAGTGTGGATTAAAGTAAGCGTAAATTTTTTAAGGGTGTAGATGGATGTACATTTAGAATAGCACTAGACATACGAGTTTGGGTGTCTTGACTTAACCAGCCCAAAATGCATTTGGAAGGTTTTAAATTGTGTAGCTACTGAATATCTAACTTGCCATTTGGTAATGAACCACTAAGAGCTTTCAGATCAACACATCAAATCTTACATTTTACTCAAACTATGGTCTGGGAGAAACTTCCTGATGACCTGATGTCTGGCTCAATGGTATCCTCTCTCTAAGTCCTTTGTGTTTGTGAGTTTGCACGTTCACCCACACCCAGACAATGTGTTCTTGGTCCACCTGTGTGGACCTCCCCGACAAACCCTCTGTCCATAAACCTTCACAAACAGCTACTTAAAATATACATATTTTGTACAGCACATTGTTAACTATTATATCTATTACATAAACCATGCATTCCTTAAATAACTGGAATGACCCAACAGTGTCAAACCAGATATAGTCAATGGGAAAACGTATAATTTGTCTGCTTCTGCTATATGACTTTTACTTCACACTGTTTAAAGAAAAGGGTTGACAACAAAGGACCCGTTCTCATCTATTCACTGACCCAGAGATAAAAGTTAGGATATCCTGGTGGCATGGACATGGGGTTTGATACCTTACATCTCCCGCCAACCTTTCTGAATCTATGTCCAAGACATTCTACCCCTACCCAGTCCTTACCTTCCCTTAGCTTTGGATCAAACTGTCCAAATGACATTATTGTAATTGCGTTAAGAGGCCACGTCGCATAACTTGTATGTTTTTGCGGCTCACTACTCGACACCCAAATGTATTACTGATAACCAAGCATAATGTGTGCATGTGTATAACCAAAAATGATGTCAATCAGGTTATTTCTAAGAGAAATGCCGCTTGTACTGTGTACAAGCGGCAGTACTGTGTACTGTGCCTAGAGGCATTTCAAACAGACAGTCTTCCAGAAACACTTTAACTCTTACTCTCACTATTACTATTACTATAACACTACAGTTAAGGCCCGCATACTGTCATGGAAAGCTGAGTGGCTCCATGTCCGACGTTACTTACAAAATACCTCAAACTGTTTCATAAAGGTTGGGCTGATGCAGAGGTACTTGACTTGCGGACCAAATAGTGTGGGTGCTCGTCATTCGCGGAGAACCTTGACCCCATGAAGTAATTCTGATTCAAGGAAACATTAGAGAAATGCTACATTTATGTGCTACGTTTTGAACCGTGACATGTAGGAGGCATATAATGGGGAAACATTAGCAAAATGCTAATGTTTACGTGTTACATCTCAGAGAGATATTGGGAGGCCTTATGTAACTTTTGTATGTAATTGTGACAGCGTACATCTTGATGTGTTACGATTTTCAATCACAGCTCAGATCTTTTGTCATATTTGCACGTTTGCGATTTGAGCTATCAATAAGGTGCTAATAGCTTAGGCTGACATGGCTGACGATGACCTTCTCAGCCTTCTGCGGTTAAATGCACTTTGGAAAGGACATTCAAATGAAACATTAAACCCTCCTGTATGATTTGACTTTTTCTTCTTTTAAAATCCCATAACTGCTTCTAATAAATACACAACATTCACAGAGTATGACAAGCTGTCTGGGGATTTCTTAGGTTTGTATGTCTTGGCATGCTTAAAGAGTATTTTCCCCTCATTGGCGTACTCTAACATCGTATTTATCTTCTAATGCTCAGCTCAAGCCGGGCTGAGATGGGGCAGAACGTGTGTCTGGTCTTGAGGTGTGGTTCTTCGTGACATGGGCGATCACTTGTTACTAGGAGATTTAAGATCTGATGATCGGGAAGGAAGCCAAAACAAACATCATTGAGGAAAGTAAACAGAGGGCTGAGGTCAAGCTACATTTTGACACTTTGTTGGAAAACATTGTAGAAAATATGAGTAGTAAAGTACAAAAAGAAAAATACTAAAATCGTAAATCGTGTATTGTTCAAGATGATCCAAGGGCAGCACACACACACACACATACACACACACACACACACACACACACACAGTGAGGCAAACTATTTCGATAATTTCATATGATTGCTGTGGCTCTTACAATGAAAGACCCTTCAAGAACATGCTTGTTACATATTGTATGTAGATCCAAGAACATTCCACGGATCAGGGCTGGGGATGTCCAAGAGAGCCAACACGTTACTTAATGGCACCAGATAGTAGATTGGAATAGGCTGTCTGATTGAATAGCATAACTCTGACCATAGGGCAAATCCGGGCTCCCCCAAACCAGATGTTGATGTTGTCATAAACGGAGCAAAAGCTGGTCAGATAGTCTCACTTTGGAACGCTGTACAAAGCGCACGTGATTCACGGCGTGCTCTTGATGCGGTTTTCCTCTTTCCATGACACACACACACACACACACACACACACAGCGTCAACTACGACGTCAACAGGCTGCAGTATGTACACAGGATGTTATGTGCAATAATGGCCGGTTATTTAAGAGATCACATCCCTGGGGTAATCAGGTTAGAGAAACATAGCAGCTCTGAAACTCTGATTATGAATGTGTGTGTGTGTGTGTGTGTGTGTCACGATTGGTCTGTTTGTAATTTGTAGCCCCAAATGTGGTTGAATGTAGCAAGTGTGAACGTCTGAACACAATGTTAAAAGGTACCGTATTGTTGAGTGTAAATATGACATCACTGTAGCCTTGCCCGGGGGGATAACCCTACTATTGTGGGATCCAGAGTACCAGAAACAGATGAAACAAGATTATTGTATGGTTTGTTTGTTGGTTCAATTAGGCCTTTTAATGGAAAGTTTGAATAATGTATGATATTGTGTTCTCATTTGGTGAATGGGTCATGTGGAAAGGTATGGAGAACCTTTTCACAATCAGTATAAGTCCATATGAGCCACACGATTCACTATTAATCTTACACAAACCCTCGCGCTCTTTCTCATGGTCCCTTGTTGACCTATAGGGCTTGTTCATCAGAATGCATCATGGGGTTTTTTGTTGCCGATAATCTTTCATTTTGTGATCACTCAAAAGTTGTAGTAATGTAAAATCCTTAATAAATGTAAATATACCGTAACCTAGGCTAATCAAAACTTGTTTTGGCCATGTCTCGCATGAGAAACGCTGTGGTAGTATCAAACACAACAATGTCACCCCATAATCAGAAATAATTTCACGATTAATAACTAAACAATGACCGAAACACCATTACTACCAATAACATTCCTATTCTCGTATTCTTCCAAAATGGAGGCGGTCATTGGAATGTGACGTCAAGATGTACAAGCCAATGGGAAGAGAATCATATGAATGACCTCCAGAATTAGGGGATCAATTCCCATGCTAAGAAATGGATACACTGCATTCTGATAAGTGTCCACTGATTGCATATATTGATAACCTTTGTTCTCTCTTTTCCTCTGAAGAGGTATTTCTCCCTAAATTCAAAGAATAAGTAACTGAATAACGAAACGCTGTGTCCATGTATACCTGTATAGCACATCTTGTGCTACATTTTGTCACTTGCCTGTTAAGGCTGCGATTTACGGCAACTAGTGGCAGTTGGCAAGGAGCATACCTCATTAGGTATGCGTCACTTAGTTCTCAGGTCTGCCCTGAGGGCTGTGCAGTCTGACAGGTGTGTATGTGAGGTTGAAGGAAGGTAAGTGCAATTGCCGGTACAGGATGTTCACATCATTGACTGTAAACTTTAGACTTTAAATCCAAGCGATACATGTGCCATTCATTCATGAATTAATACAGATAAGAAAACCTATATAGTATAGTTACTAGAACTATATTCACTCTGTAATATGAACGACAAGAATGGATGTGATCATTCAATATCATTGTGTCCCTTTCCCTTTCTCTGACTAAGACACGTCTTGCTGTACTCACAATGAACAAAGTAACCAAACTGATGAATCAGCACTTCAACGATGAAGTAAAACCACATATGATCTCACGCATGGCTCAAGCTACAGAGAGTAAAATACAATAACCATTGACTTTAGGGGAATTCTGATATGACACATTCATCAGGGGAATTTATGTGAAGCACACCAATTCTTTTTAAAAACGATTTACCATAACCTTTTTAAATGGCCCTTCCCATTATCAGAAAGTTCCTTTTATGAAAAGTATGACTCAAATATTCATTCATGATGAGCCGATGATATATAATATCGGATTAAGCCCTTTGAGTCCACGTAGATTCGGACTGTATTGCATATCTTGTCTATCTATCAAATCTATAAATAATCCGTTTGAAGACCAAATTACAAAAGATCTGTTAAATATCTATCTAGCTCTAGCTCTAGATATATATATATTTATATATATATACTGTATATATTTATATATATATACTGTATATATATATATATATATATATATTTATTTATTTATTTATTTATAGATATATCTAAAGCTATACATATATAGAGAGATGTATCTCTCTCTATATATGTATCTGTTAAATAATATTTGTTTCTGGTTACACAGAATAGTTTGTTACTAGTTATAATACATGTTTGTTATAATAAGTGTCAGCTCAGTCTTTGGCGGAGAAGAATACAACAATTCCGCATGGCCATGAATGATAGCCACACCAAACACTTTGCTGTCATGAGAAATCACACTGTAAGCTAAACAAAATGTGCCATCTGGACACCATCCACAGGCTCTTTAACGACCCAGACCCCTTTGGTTCTGACGCGAAACAGAGCGGCCACAGTCCAGGGGCCACAGCTCTAAACTGACCCCCCAAGAACACCCCTGTTTGAGCCCTTCCAGAACACACACTCATGTCAATAATATATAATATATATTATATATATATATATATAATCATAATAGTTGATATTAGCTTATGAAAATCAATAATTACATTTACTGTCGCACACACATATACAGGAAGATTCCAGATTAAGGTAATTCCCCGAATTATCTTCATGCCATTGGCCCCTTATACGTGTTGCATGATATCTCTGTGGGGGTGATAAGCCTCACTGTGAGTTGCCTCTCTGTTCAGATTAAGAGGCAGACTTTTAATTGGTCTGGCTGCGACAGGGGCACTCCTAATCTCAATCAATTCCCACAAACTCACATAACTTCTGAGATATCCTGTATTCCAAAAAACGTGAAATAATCTTTGATAGCGTTGAACTATTGATGGCCAGGTGTCATGCGGCCCACAAATATATATGACAGCAATAATGCTGAATGTAGATTAAAATGCTTGCTTTCTTTTTTATTAAATCCCAGGGAAGGCTGCATGAAGTTCAAATAGGGGGCAGGATAGTGTAGTGGTTAGGGTGTTCGACTCCCAGCCAAAAGGTACGGGTTCGATCCCTCTGCATTCTTGAGCAAGATGCCTTAACCCCTACCTGCTTTTTTGCTGATCACATGTATAAGAACTCAGTGTAAAGCTCTGATGACGTTTTACTATTTACTATTCGGTCTCCTTAATGACTGAATAGTAAACAGTAAAACGTCATCTTTTACAAGGAATCTGGAAGATAACCCACGTGACCAAAGGGGGAACACGAAAACAACAGTGCAAACCACTGCACCAACCGGACTAAGAGGGTGTGGTCTCGGGACGAAAATTCCCTACCATTCCCTTCGTTGGATTAGCGATAAGTGGCGAGCGTTCTCGCATATGGATCAACTTTGAACCAATTTATGGATGTCGTTCACATGGTCATTAGGCAATACCTCTTGTGTATACAAATGCTTTGGTTGTGCTGTCATTCATCCAACATCCCGAGTCACCAGTTGGGGCCGTTCCACGTGCTGTGCAATAGGCCCAGCTGGAACTCCACAGTAGACTAATGACGTGTTGCCATATACAAACTCACATGATGATGACGAAGTATTTGGGAAATGTATAAGCATTAGCATCTGTCCCCTGGTGTGCCGGTTAATATTGGTCGGCCCAAAGCTGTGTACCCCATAACTATTATGGGATGCTACATTATTCTCATCAGCAATCTATCAAGTCATTCAATATTTGGGGCCAAAACACTGATCTCCTGGTGTAGAATGTATGGTTTGGGTTAATGGCCGCAAATGGTGTGACCACACAAGAGAACGCTTAAATAGTTCAAAATGTATTGAAGTTAATTATATTCACAGAAAAAAGTATTGGCTATGTATTGTTCAAATGTTTCCGTTTTCCAACTTAGAATGGTGACGAGTCTTTCTGCAGTCAACCCCCGCAAGCCACCTATAGGCCGTTAGAGGGACTACATGCTAGTCGCTTCTGCCAGGGCTTCACAAACAGGCGGTCAAGGCTGCCGCTTGGTCCACAATATTAAATAATCAAAGACCGGCACTCGTGTTCCCACTTATTAGAGGTTCCACATTCAAAGGAAAGCATGATGACTGAAACCGCAGAATGTCTCGTCATGTGATGGTCGAAGAGCTTCTCATGGTGTTTATTTTCTTTTCAACACTTCAAAAAAAAAAGTGAGGATTTCAGTGATTCGGTTGACGTTCCTCTTGCCATGGACCACATGAACTAAACGCTCTCTTACTTTCTTTCCCACCCTCTTGGTTTCCCTGTCCCTTTCAAATTTAGATTTACATTCTAAATGAAAAATGTGGTCCAATCAAACTAAAATGGTTTTTCCACGAATCTACGCCCCAAGAATAGAGATGAAAGTGATTGTAACCAAAATCAAAATGACGAATAAGTAAATAAATTGATGAAGCAAAATGAAAAATATTTAAAATGAGTCATGCGGCTCTGGTGATGTCAATAGAAATTCTACAACTCCTTGTTTTGTAAAGCACAATGTCAAACCCACAAGCTAACATGATGGGGGTGTGCTAACAAAGACACAGCATGTAAACAATATGACAAGGTCCTGCACTTTCAAAGAAAGACTGTTGTTCTAGTGCAGACAGGTTCTTGGCTGGCTCACTTTGAATGACTGATTGGATACCAGTCAAAAGTCTTTGTTCTGGCTGTGCAATATTGGGCTGTGTCAATTTGTAAGAGGATTCCATTACGTCGCGTACAATGGTGGTACGAAACACAGTCCAAGATTAACCGAGACACGAGGGGGTTGTGGGGTTGGAGGTTGTGTGTGTGTGTGTGTGTGTGTGTGTGTGTGTGTGTGTGTGTGTGTGTGTGTGTGTGTGTGTGCTGTTTTGGAGTTTTGCCGTCAGATCCAATCCGTACAGTTCTTAGGGAGGTCAGAGTCATGGTTGAACTATAAATGTATAACACACGTTGGTTTTCAGATGTTCCGATAACCTACAACTCCATGGATCAGGGGGTGCTGAACAAATATCGCTGTTTTGGAGTTTTGCCGTCAGATACAATCCGTACAGATCTTAGAAGCCTCCTACCGTACGACATTTGACTAAACTACTGTTTAATCTGTGCAGCACACGACCCATGGCTCAGATACTTTTTTTATCCCAGCATACGATCTGATGGATCAGAAACTGTTTAGACAAGAATACTAACTTTGTTCAACCCAAACCTATCACTTCTTAATCAAAAAACGATTACACCCCTCGGATATGAATCCCGGCTCGGAAACTGTTCAACCCGAACCTACGACTCCCGGATCACATTCACAGCTGTCCATTTGTATTTCACCAGGAACAAAAGCACTTCCTCCCAAACCTCCCTGAGCTTCCCCTGTCACCTTGGATTTACCTGCTTCCCCCGATGTTGATTCATCTGTTCACGCCAAACGTTGATGGCACGCTCCTCGCTCACGTTGAGCATCAAAGTACAGCCTCAGACTGGGCATTCATCAGGAGCTCCCATCTGGCTGTCATTTCTCCGCTGCCTCAAACGGTGGAAGGGGGAGGCTCTCGGCCTCTCGGTGAGGCCAAGAGCCTCCCTGAGAATACAAACACACACTGTGCATTTGGTGCAATGGACATTCGACCATCATGCACATAGCACACACATGCATATCAGAATGCACACACACATATGCACATATACAGACAGATACACACACACACACACACACACACACACACACACACAAGCATGCACATATGCACATGCACAGACGCATAGACACGTATATACACAGACAGGCACATCTACATACAGAAATGCACCACACACCACAGGCACGCACAGGCAGAGACACACACACAAACAATCATACATATACACACAACCACACATTCTGTCTGTTAAGGTTGGGCTAAAATGCAGGCCAAAATCAGTTATAAGCTTCTAGAAAGCAGAATCATGTTAAGCTCTATTTGAGGGATTATGCACTGGAAGAGTCTACTGTCTTTGTACTTTCAACACCTTCTCCTGAGCAGAAACACCTTTTGACTTCTGCAAACATCTCGTCTCTCAGTAACCTTGTTTAATTCCTCAGGACCCATGTACTTCATGGCTTTGGTTCAAAGGGATAGATACATGGATTTGCGGAAAGACCGATAGATAAACAGAGACAGAAAGACGAGCAAACAAACAAACTGCTGTCAAAGTCAATGACTGATAAATCGGGGTGCCGTAAGAGAGAGAGGAGTGAAACAGAAATCGCCCCACTCAAGGTCAACAGAGCATTAGTCAACAGCATCTCCATGGAGAACAGGGTGGGGATGGAGAAGTACTTTATCGAAATCTGGCAGGGGCCTGGTTAGAAACCCCTTGGGATTTTTCCCGGAGAGAGAGAGAGGCGGGGGGGGGGGGGGGGGGATCCCTGGATGACGTCAGCCAATCCCAGCGCATGAGGTCATCAATGGTATGGAGCAAAGATAATCAATCACTCCCATCGACTCGTTCCTGCTTATTTGTAGTCAAAGCAACGACCAGGACAATGTCTTGGCTAGGGTTTTTCACCCCCAGACGAAAGGTGCCGGGCTGTCCTGTAGACATCGTTGAGCAAAATGCCCTAACCCCTACCTGCTACGGGAATTTCATGTATCTGGATTCCCTAAGCGTTTGTTAAACGTGTCTTTAAAAAAAAAGAAGTAAAAAGTCAGAGTTGATAAGATATTTTTATTGCGGCTTTCTTGAAGCCAGCATAGATGTTCTAAATTCGCTTTGAGATGTCCATCGCAAATGAGTTTGATTTGATTTGATATGAGTTATATTAGGTACAACAGCGCGATCTGCCACAAAGGATGTTCGCCATGGCAACCGGTTAAAGAAAACAAAAACATCCAGGGATTCCAATAGAAAGCTGTTAACCATTCAGCTGATCAGAGAGAAAGCTCGCCCATTCCTGTGAGGTAACGAGGAACCAAAACTAAGATGTGATCAAGGCCATTCCCACTTGAAAACACAGCAGCCAGCCTGAGGAGAACAGTGGGAACAGTCAGTCAGCCCAACCCCCCAAACCCCCCCCCCCCAACACTACCATCAACGGGGCCCTGAGATAGCAGTGGTGGTGGCGGCTTCACACATCCTAACATGACCGAAATTGCCTTAAAAGTGAGCACAGCAAACATGTTCAAACACAGAGGAGATAGTGGCAGCGGTGTCGAGCAGGGGAGATTATGAGTCAAAGGTTTACTTAAGAGTATGCGGGAATGATTGATGAGAAAGCTGTCGTGTGGGGCCCCCTAGGATCACGGCCTCTGTGCATCAAGCTCCACGGCTCTGTCTGACACCACTCACAGCACTCGCCGTCGTCCCCCCAAACTGCAGCGCACAGGAATTTTTGGAGTACATCCCGCCAATGCCATTAAAAGTTATTCCACCCCTGGTGAAAAAACAACACCGGGGGGAAAATGTGGTGCGTGTACACACATAAGGTTAAGCATGCAACTATGGATATGGATAATGGCAAGGGGCACATGCACAGGGCTATGTGGAATTACTTATAATGTGCTTTACAATTAATCAATCAATCTAACTTTATTGACATAGCGCTTTCGTCAAAAAAAATGAAACAAAGTGTGTCTAGCAAGGGAAACAAAGAGATCAACAAAAGATGAGTTTAAAATAACGAATCACAGAGATCGATTTGGGCGGTCGATTTAAACAACAGAAATTACACCACTGGACTAAAAATGAAATTTTCCAATTTTACAAATATATGTAAATGCATGTGCAAGGGTCAGGTTAAATAGAGTTCTCCTTCAGTGCCAGGGTAAATTGCTGTATTATGGTACAGGTTAGGTAGTCAAGCTCGACACTGCCAAGACACACACATATCTATCTAAACCCTGCTGAAATTATTGTCATAACCTTGGCCAACTGGCAAAGCTATGTTTCAGTAAGCATGAAGAACGTTCCTTGCGGGTTGCAATGTACTTGCAGTGACATTTCGCCAAATGCTTATAATTTGTGATTCTATATAGATGTCTTTATAGATTAAATACTATCTCAAAATGTGTTAATATATCTTCATGAAAGAAATATTATATATGTATCCTCTCATTCCACATTCAATTCATGTTCTACTCTATTTCAGTTAATACTCTGCCAGAAACCGGTAGAGCATTAACTCCAAAAGTGTGACAAAATACACTCTTTTTATTATTTATTCATATTTTGAATCGTAGGTTTTTCATCGTCACATTTGTCCTGAACAAAACCCTCTGTGTCTGTCCTGTCTTCAACATGGGATTCCTGCCTGCAAAGCCCTCTGAACGGCCTTTGTGTTTGCAGGGTGCTACATAAAGGAACCCGCCTTGCTCTGCCTCAACACGCATTCCGCTAGCAGAGGGTGCTGCGACCACCGGTTTCACGACATACACTCAGCAGCTCGCTGCCAAAAGTAGCTCCGATAAGCGCTGCCTGCTCATGCACACGACCCACACACCCACACACCCACCCACCCACCCACCGACCGACCACACCCCGCCACACAAAGGCACCAGGACTTGACCGTGTTGGCATGCCTCTGCCACACTATACCTGTGGGGGGAGGGGGGGTTGGAGTGAGGCGGGGGGGGGGGTTGAAGTGAGGTGGGGGGGGGGGGGGGGGGGGGGGGGGTGTGTGGGTGGGTGTATCACTCTCCATCTCTGGCAGCAGTGGCGGCCAGGGGGGAGAATGCCTGGGAGGACACGTTTATGACCTCTGGTTACAGAGGTACCGGCGGGCGGCAGTATGCCGTTACCTTCCCGTGTCAGAGGAACGCTAATCCGCTCGTACGACTTCATCAGACGTGCGCGGAATGGCGAGGACGCCACATACGCCGGCCCCCGTGCAGCGCGAGCCATGAGCACGGGAATGTTTTCCCAGGTGTCGTTTTCCCATTCCTGCCGAACCAGCTTGTAGGGCAAAAGTGTTAGGGGTGGAGGGGTGAGGGCGAGGGGACTGGAGCATTTTTTGCTGAAATTCCATTAAGACCAGCAGTGTACAGGCTAGGTTACTCTGTGGTTCTTAACTGACAACAGACAGACAAAGTTTGACTGAACGATATGTACATTTGAAATATTCATTAAACAATGATGGATAAAAGGGCTATATAGGTCATTCTGAAAGACATTGAATGACCTGTAGATATGACAGACGGCGTACGGTCCAGGCTAGTCCTTAATTCTAAACTCACAAGGGACAAAGAGAGAAACATTGAGGAACTGAGATGTCAATGTGAAAGATTCATAAAAACAAAAAGACAAAACAAAAGGGTGAGAGGTCATTCTGAATGACATTCAATTAACTCTAGTCAAAGTGGCCAACTTTGTGCCGTATGATACATATTACTAATAACAAATTGAATTCTGTCATTGTGCTATTCGAGAATTTCACATGGGACATACTGAAGTTTTCTCGTTAGCATGGTTATTCAAGAATAAAGACAAAGCAATCTTCTGGAGAAGTTTGACTTGACTTTTGTTCGAAACTAGTTAACTGTAGGGCTGACAACTTCTGGTCGGTTGGTCGACTAGTTGGTCGATATGCTCTTGTCAGACCAAATTCTTATTGGTCGGACAATCGCTGGTGTTACTTTCATAAGGAGAAAAGTGCTTCTTAATCCATTATTTTCGGGGGCTGGAGGGACATACGCAGACCTATATTTTATTTTTGAGTGATAGGCTATATTGTATTAGAAATACAATTGATTATAAATAATAATAATCATCTCAAAATATATTTTAGTTTACAAATGTGTTTGTTTTAATAATCGTGTGGTTTAATAGGGTTAAATAAGACTTGTAAGACCCGAAGTCTAACCATCCCTGTTTTCACAACTTTAGGATGATTCGTCAACTTTCGTGTTTAACGCTTGGCTTTGAGTGTGAACATATCAGAATTGGCCCCTTGGAATGCATCGCAGCACCATTGATTGTGAACCATTATATTAAACACAGAACAAGATCACGAACAAGAACAATCAAATCCTCCAACGTGTGTTGTCCTTTCTTCTACGTCACTACGTGGCTCGTCTGGTGTGCGACCCGCTGTACATTGAACCCCAGCCATAACCATGTCGGACCAAGAGTGGATGTGAAACCCAATGACTTCCTCCACACAGCAATCACATGATATTCAGGCTACCAGGTAGAGTAGAGTGCACTCTGCTGTGCACTGTGGCCGATTTAGTTGATCTAGAAATAACGTTCAGATTTCTTTCTGATACCCATGTTGTAGGCTGTCTATGGTCAGATAATGAAAGCAAAACAAATGTGTACTTTCTTTGTTGGAGGGGGTGGGGGGGGGGGGGAAATAATGGAGAAATGTATTGGATACAAAATTGTGAAATGGAAAAAAATATATAGACTTGGAAGGAATGAAGGCTGGCCGATTTGGGCCATTTCATTTCATCTTTGGTTGCTTATGGCGCAGAACTTCACGTCTATGGCCCCATAAGATTCTGTCAGTTTCCACGGTTGTGTACCATCCAAATATCAAGCCTGCGATCCAAATGTTGGCAGTTAGGTTCACACGGGCGGTGATAAGCCTATAAAGAGATTCACAGTGCTGACAAAGAGTCCAGGAAACCTCTCTTTTACCCATTGCATTAACTTTCCTGGTCCCAAGCCTTGAGGCCTGGCTCCAATGTGTGACACGTACATGTGTTCTGGAAAAAGTTCAGTTTTTCAGCAAGATTGGGATTTTGCGGCCAAGACAAAGAGGTTTTTCCTTACAAAAGGAAAGCAGTTTCTATCGCAGAGATTGTGTCCAATGGTGGTCCTTATTACTAGTTGGCTCAAACCTATTTTATTTATTTATTATATAACACTACAATTATTAATTATTTAAATAGGAAAGGGTGGTTTGATGTGCAGGTTAGACATGGTGCCATTTTTCTTCTTTTTAATACGTCCCCCAAAGTTGCAACCTTTTCCATGTATTATCTGTCTTTGATTAAAAAGTAAGTATATTGGAATAGTTTTTAATTGTATCCGTTAATTACGAGGCATATATTGTGACACTGATACTAGTCATCTTTGTTGTAAAATTCTGTATTTCAAAACCCTTTGTGTAATCCATTTGTTTTTGCAAAACCATTATTTTGTTCTGCGGCCAAGTGAACACGGCCAACTACCTAATAAAACAGTTTCCCCATCCCCAGTTGTATCTCAATAGACCTAACACTAACACAAATATAAGAATACAAAACAATTAGATATTTGAGTATTCTCAAAAAGAAGATCAAGCCAATATGGCAGTACTGCGATTCATTTTTACTACTCCTTTTATTTTATTTTATGTACAGTGTCTATGGCACAAAACTTGATCCGGAGTCAAAAAAGCATTCACTTACGTATTGCTTATATCTCTTGGATAGCCCGAGCGTTTTTTCGGTGAAATATGAAGTAACAATTTAAAGTGACTGACACGTTGACCTGTTCAAACCTGAATCACTTTAGATCTATCACTTTAGATCTACGACCCATGTCGCTAGCTCATGGGTTCACCACTAGTGCTTTAGTGTATGGATCCATCACAGACGGAGAGTTTGGCAGCAATATTGGAATATAAATAGCCACACTCTCAAAGTGATGAAATGCACTGCTTCCATCCCTGTTGAATTCAAGGGACACAGACAAATCTGTTATGGGTTAAGAAGGTTTGGACCAAAGATTTTGGCCCATTGAGGCATACATCGATATAACTTAAAGATTTACCTTTGGCTTTGAAGAGTTTGGGGCAGATTTGTGGACACACAGATAAAGCTGTCAAGGGTGAAAGAGAAAGATCAAAAAGAGTGATGATTATGACTTATGGATACCATGCAGAGTCAGCTGTCTAAAATAAAGATAACTCATATGACGAAGTGGGGAACATATACAGCTCCAACCAGAATGCGAAACAAATAGAATGATTATTTGATGATGCCCAAATAAATAATAATGCTGTTATAATTGTTTGGTTTGGAAAGGTTTACTTTCCTAAATGTAGGGAATAACACAAAATGCATACTAGGAATTAAGCACTTTCTCTTTTTAAAATGCACCTGGTCTTGCTATGTCTCCGTGTGACATTTAATAGGCCCCTCTATGCTGACTCAGGGCCACCCCATACACAACAGGTGCACAGGCACACAAGAGGCGTTGAGGCCAAAGCATGTGTTTGTGTTTATTTGTACGAGCCCGTGCACATTCATCATTCAACTGTGTGTTTGTTTCCAGAAAGCGTTCGACCACATTTCTCTATCTTCCTGTTTGTTGTGTTTGTGTATATACGAATGCATTTGAAGCACCTGCACCTCTTTAAGTCTGCATGTGTGTGTCGGTCCTTGCCGATCTTCAGTGTGGACCAAGCTCTTGTCTGGTTCCAATCAGCGGGTCTATTAGCAGCAGTAGCAGCAGCAGCATTCAGCACTAGGTAGAATGAGGGGGTTCAGGGGTACGACCCGTGCCACAGCCAGCAGCAAATAGCTGCTCAGCTGTTCACGGTTGCTCGTGGAGGCCTTCCCTTTTTCCCGGTACTGAGAGTTCATCTGCGGGTCCAACAGTGAAACCCTGCAGCGAAGGTTACACATGTTTATGGTGGAACATGAGTCCTCGTCGCTATCGAGACCTTAAGTACCGGCGCAGGAAAACACAGATCCCTCAGCAGGAACTCCTGCCACTGGCAGTGGCTGCAAAGTCCCCCCCCCCCCCCCCCCCCCCGTCCCCCCCCCCGTCCCCCCCCAAGACACGGGAGGAATTCACATGTCATTTTTCCTACGCTGTACTAATTATTTCTTCACTCTATTTATATTTATTCTAAATCAAATGCAGTTCAAGGTAAAACAGTAATGCTGTAGTTTCATCCATAGGTCTTTGAGCTGCTATCAAACTAAACAGAAACTGTACAGAACAATTTCACTCCTCTGGCAACTTGATTTCATTACTTCAAAAAGGTCTCGCTAAATCGAATCTCAAACAATCTGGGGTGGAAGGTGAAATGGTTGTTATTGAGCTCAATAATGGAGAACTTTAATGACTTTGATTTTTTATATCAACAATCCAATAATGTCGCTTGCAGCGATACAAGCCACAGCATCTGGAAAGAGTAATCAAAAGGAAAGGAAAACACATAAACCATGAATGTTTTAAAGTGCCAACGGGCCGTGTTGCCAAGTGAGATTTGTATCCACTTAATAAGTCTATTACCCCCAAATAATTACCAATGGTTGTCCTGCCATAGAATCTATAAAAATATAAATGGATCCAGTCAGTGCCCCACAGGACCTGTGAATAAACAAATGTGTGAGTTCCTGATGATCAGTGGGTCAGGCTGGGCTCTTTTAAATTAATCCCATGAACTCGGTCACAATTGGGCCATCCACCGTTTCAAGAACCACACCGTGATATATATATATTAGAATCAGAGTCCGGAGCTACTTCAACAAACCTTAGAAAATAAACATCTACCTAGGTATTTCTATGGGTGGCATTGGCACAGAGATGTATAAACGCGCGAGTGTATCATGATGCAAACTAAACCATGTAATAAAAGGATAACGGGAAGACCACACATACAGCCGGAGGCTAAGGCAGAACCGACAGTAGACAGGGCCCTATTCATACTCAGGATGGAGAATGTGGAGGAGAACTGCAATAGAAACCAGCCCTGGTGGAACCTTGAAAAAGATTAAGTGGTCAAAGTCTTGCCATCGATGTGTCAATTATATTACAAAAACGTATTTTACACTGGCGAATATGAAAGTGAAAATATTGCCCTGAATGATCTGTTCCTTTATTGCCAGGTAAATTATGATACACTTGGATATATACCTGGAACCTGGATTGGGGGAAATATATATATTTTGTGGAAGCAATAAAATCATTTTTAAATTAATAAAATAATTGTGTACCTGCATCATCCTCACAAAAAAAAACCTTGCTGTACATTATCCCTTACACAAACACCAGACATTGGCCCTGGACAAAATCAAACTAAATTGTCCCCTGTGTCTTACCATAGTTTCCCCTAAACAGGGAAAGTAACCTACCAGGCAACTGCCACAGTTTAGAGAAGGGGCTCAAAACTCCACTAGTGCTACCGCTATGAGCGCAGGTCAGAGGAGAGGGACCTACATTTCAAGGAGATGACAGACCAAAACAGATGCAGCCAGACAGGCAAACGGAGAAGGTGAGTGTGTGTGTGGCCGTGTTTGTATAAGTGAGTAAGGGGAAGAGAAAGAGAGGGAACATATGAGAGAGAGAGAGAGAGAGAGGAGCGAGAGAAGCCTTAAATTGCCTTGCTTTAATTTTCTAGTCACCACCTTTTCCCTACCTTCCTTCCGCTATGAATTTCCTCACCACCCACTAGCATACCTACCTTCCTTCCTCCCACCACACCTCCCGCCCAAGCCTCTCTCCCCTGCTCCCAATTAGACTTCTTCACTTCCTTAATGTTGATCTCTGGAACAGCGTTGGAGGCTTAAGACCCGAGATCCCTGGGAGGAAGCCCTGCTCCTCGCAGCCATTTTCTCACATACTCCACACGTCACTCCACATCTACTCCAGTTTCTCCTTTCACTGCTCTACTTTCCCTTCTAGCCTTCCACTCAAACTTCTCCGCTCTTCCCGATTGATACTCCTCTCCATTCTCTACTTACCCCCTCTACTTTCTACTTCTGCCCTGTACTCCTCTGCCCTCTACTCTCCCCTGCTCTACTATTTCTCTACTCTCGGGCCCTCTCCTCTTTCCAATCTACTCTTCCTTCTCACTCTACTCTCCTCCCCTCTCCTGCTCTCTCAGCTGTATTGTCCGCCCTCTGCTCTTCTACTCATCTCATCTCTCCTCTCCTCCATCTGTCCTCTCCCCCTCCTCTACTCTCTTCCTTCTCCTTTTTCTGCCCTATGTAACTCCTCTCCCCCATCCTTTATTCACTAAGATGAGGTAATGCCTGCATCGTGTCTCTGGAGAACCCATGGTTATACAAGCCTCAACAGAAGGCCAGAAGCCTCCACACACACACACACACACACACACACACACACACACACACACACCCACACACACACACACACACACACACACACACCCACCCACCCACCCACACACACACACACCTCCTGTGTTGTGAGTGCTGTGTGTGTCTGTACGAGGTACCCTCATGTGACATGTTCAGTCAGTTTTGATGATGATAACGATGAAGATGACGATGAAAGTATACCCCTGCCTTGCTCAGATTAGATACTCCTTTTTATAAACCCACTCGTGGTGTCATGAGTCAGGAATGCTAAACACACCAGTAAGGTGTTTAATTATAGCAATACAAGACGTGAATACCTGGGCAGAGGAAGTGGAACAAACGTTGTATCCTACCTGTGGGTAGGTGATTATGACTGATTAATTTATTGTTGCTGTTGACTGTTTTAGCATCGCCTTAATGGGGTTGTACTAATTACACAAGTCGTTCGTTTTTTCATCCAACCTGTTGGCACATAGAGGAAACACATTTTGGGGTGATAAAATAATGGCATTTATGGATCACCAAATAAACAACTGTAGCTGTATGTGGCTGAGAGGAATGTTTATTACTTGTTGAGGTGGAATAGGACGCCTAGCAACCAGAAGGGGTTCCTGGTTTTGATGGCTTGGCCCCAGAAAAGCGCAGAGGTGTTCCTGAGCTACACACACCACTACCTGTTAACCACCAACAACCGTTGAGCTAGTTGTATGAAATTCACCGCAGTGTTTGGATGTGTGTGTGTGTGTCTGTGTTGAAAATGTGTGTGTGTGTGTGTGTGTGTGTGAAACGGTGTGTGTGCGTGGGCGAACACCAGGTGTTAACTGCGCACCACTTTGAGCGGCCTTCGGGACCACAGGGAGGAAAAACGGAGCTGTATAAATGAAATCCATTTACAGAGTAGAGCTGCTTATAAATTGAGCACAGCTTTACAAGGTTATTTAGTTGAGTTGCTGGTTTGGGGTTTTTCAAACTGCGATGTGCCATGCTGGCCCTGTTCAGCATCATCGACAACTAGCGCTACAGGGGCACCGCAATAAAATGAAAAAGCAAAGAAAACAGTCCAGGAATGGTCCACTACAAAACAAATGTAGATGTGCTGAAGAAAGTAACCATTATAGCCTGAGAGAGAGAGAGAGAGAGAGAATGCCACATCACGCCCCCCCCCCCCCCCCCCCCCCCCCCCCCCCTCTCTCGCTCTCTCTAATACCTCTTTGATACAGTAATCATTGGCTCTGGGTTTTGGTGCCGCTGATTCACATTGCAACAGGACGCAGCAGCCAGCCCCTCAGACTTGTAACTTCACTGTCTCGCCGTTTCAACACACACATACACACACACACACACACACACCTATTGCGACAGACTGGCCACTTTGGCTGCACCCGACTTCCCACCCCCGCAGTCCCCCCGCAGTCCCACCACACCAGACCACTCACCCAGGAGCCCCATAAACGCTTGGTCATGCACGTCGTTTCTGAATGGAGAGTGTGAGCTCGCTGCCTTTGGAGTGATGTGTGTTTTTTCTCTGTGGCTGCCTATAACATTTTGTCGAGTCTTTGCTGTGGTTTATTTGCTGTGGCTTTTTTATTTTTTGCTCTCTCTCCAGAAGGAATTAGCAAGCGGTCCTTGCTTCTTGCCTATGCAGCGCTGGAGGTGACAGATGTCTGCGTTGGACTTATTTGTCGCGCTCAAATTGTTTTCTCAATTATTTTAATAAGCCGCAGTGTCTCCGAGTGGGTTGGTTCATAAGAAGCCCTATGCAAAGCGAGACATGGGTAAATTTGTCAACCCATTTTGTCTGTCTGCGTTCACAAGGCAATGAATAAAAAAATACATCCACGCTATTGAGTCCCGAAAAAGTTACGCTTTCAACGTCAACAGACAGATTGTCTTGGTCACTGTGTTAATTGTTCATCCTCATGTGACAATGTGTTTTGTGTTTCCGAATTAGAGCGATTGGGAATATTTAGGACAGCTGGAAGCTTATGCAGCAGAGACGAAAGGAAAAGAGCTATAGAAGGTAGAGAAGAGAAGCGCCCGGCGGAAAGGTGACACTGGGGGTCACAAATCCATCCCCACATCCATACTTTAGGTTTGAAGAGTTCCATCAATACGTTTGTGTGACGGGTGGGCCGGCCGCAGTGAACATTTTCCGATCCAACTTCTTTCGTTTCTTTGCGCATCTGCTCCTACAGACATTGTTTGAACCCAATCTCCCATCTGCCCGTAAAATCCATGTCCCAGTGAATGTATGCGCATTGGAGCACACTGAGGGATTGGTAGCCGTTGCACTTGAGGCCTCGAATCATTAGGCAGTCCGTTCGTATAAACCTTTAAGATCTTCATGAGTCCTTTCGAACCCTTTTGAATTCCGATTTTTGACACGACAAAGATTGGATCAAATATCTCTAGCTTACACAGCAGCGATCTCCCTTGAACCCATAGATGCATATCAGGCAACCCCAAAGTGGGCTCACGACCCCCCAGGTTGGGAAACACAGCCTCTAACCCCTCTGCTTTACCAGGCATGAGGACGTAGCAGAGCAGCTAGCCTCTGAGTCCATTTTAATCAACAAGAGAAGCTCCACTGGCCGTTAATGCCGGGCAGAGTACGATTCACGCATGGTCTATTTATGCCTGCGAAGACGCGTGGCTCTGTGTCCCCTTCCCCAATCCACATACATGTTGTGAAATAATTATTTCCATGTGGTGCGGGCAAAGAGCGGCGTCTACATGGATGAGGTGAAGTTAATCGTTGACATGGAAACACATCCCGTTTTGTAGTCTAGGTGACTTACAAAATCAAACCACCGTAAAAGTACTGCCAGTACTGCACTTTAAGAATGAGCATACAATACGCGCGCACTTCTGTACCAGTTGGCTTCCCATCGCGTTGTTCGTACTTGTTCTGGTTGACCTTACAAGGTAGATAGGTGTTGGGCTGCAGATAAAGCCCAACTCCCAGAACCCAGCTCATGTTGATGCATGTCTGCGTCTGCGAATGATCTAATGCATATTAAGAGGGGACAGGTTTCATTGAACTTCAGATAATGAGTAATGTCCTATAACGTCAACACTCAACACGTTTAACGGTTGCCACACCGCTCATTATCACGTGGAGTTGGATCGATTTAAATGTTAGTAGGTGGTCTACCATAGGGGACGTGTCAGCAGTGAGTTTGACTCACCGTAGGCATATAGTTCCTATGTCAGGACCCAGAATAGTGATATTTGATCTCTATTCAAGAATGCACTACAGTTTAACATATGCATCCATAAAGGGATAATGTTTTAATTATCAGCGTTATTATTATAACGCTGAATCGCATCATTCACATGTATTTAAAACAATTGTATCAGTCAAATGCTTCTACAGTTTCTTTATAGATGGGGGTTCTGTCATGATCAGATGTGAATACTGTGCTTAGTCGGACAGAACAGAGCCCTGTCTCCACAGAGACCAGCCACTGTTTGATTTCAAAGATGTATTATATTAATGACGGCATATTATATTAGCTTATATTATAGTATATTAGGCTAATAGTAGCCTCGTTTTCTAATAAATTCATTGCAGATGCTGACATGTACCGACATTGTCATCATGTTGTAAAGGGTCAATTTGTTTGTAGCGGTGGTCATTTAGCAGAGGAGCAGCGCCTTGCCTATAGACAGCTGTGGGAAACACTGATCAGTCAAATTATTATTATCAAGTGTTTAAATCACGCAAAATTGACCAAAGATTTGTAATTATTGGCCTGTATATATACAATTATATGTGATATATGAGTTCGACCATGCAAAATGTTAGTCTAGGACCCCTCTAGTTCAGAGTTTACTTATACAGTTTTAGCGCCTCATTCAAGGAGGCAGGAAGGTTTGACAAATACGTTTATGGCAATGGTTTATTTATGCATTATTGCCCTTACTAAACTACCATTTTCAGGAGAGTTTCAACGCAAGCTCTAACTTTTTTTCTCTGCAGACTTTCTTTATGAAACACGCATATGGCAACTAACTGAGAAATTCAACTGTGTAATGATTCAAAGCATGTCATTTTTCAATTCATTACTCTATTCTTATTCAAATGCAAATACCGGTGCATGTATACACCTGTATGTGACGTACGTAGAGCTTCCAATTACAGCGAACCACTATTTTACAACGTTCACAGCTACACGTGAAATGGGATGGAAGCAGCTTCAGCAACCTGATATCCTGCATAGCCAATCACGGAACAATGAGACGGCATGATGTTATCCACATAGTCCACAGGTCAACGTGGCAGTGGAACATTCCTTCAAGAGGATTGGAGGCGATATGTATTTTGGCGTCCTTGGTCATTTAGCATCCCTGGGATTGAATGTACATATCAATATTCAAGTGGACGTGAACGTTATTGGTTGTGAAGGGAAGAAAGAAAAATATGATATCACTTCTTAAACCACCACCAACGACATTTCCATCACAAAGACACACACACACACACACACACACACATACACACACACAAATTTCGAAAGACGGACAGATAAACCGATAATGCTTCGTCCCTTTTATCTCATCTCCTGACATTAAAAGATTGTTCTAGGACAGCTGAGGTTACGGCTGAGTGGGATTGCATCTGAATAGCGTTGTGGAGCTAGAGAGATGCGGGGGATGGGGGTGGGGGAGGGTAGATGTACACCTCGGGGCATGGTAAGGTGATATTTGCCAGGTTGGCTCTTGGCTGTCATGTCATATCTCTACGTCAGAAGTGGCAGTGTTTGTTTTGGATACCACCTCCCCGCCAGACCTCTCCGGCTGCCAGCTCCTCTTGACAATTAGTGGCGTGCACGATTTGTTTTGGCCCGCTTTTTTTTTGTTCGTTCACCAGAAGACTGACATATCTTTCGTCTCATCTGCTTTGACGGAGTGCACCGTGATGGTGACGGCTGGCTGGATAACTCCGGTTCTAAGTAACGCAGAGCCCCATCCACGGTGTAAGCTAATCCGTTTCGCTGCAGAGCTCTCGGCTCTCGTCTCTCTCTCGCTCTCTCTCTCTCTCTCTCTCCTATTTCAATGCCACATCCTTCATAACTCATCACACACCCAATGAAAAGAAGGAAAAGAAAAAGGACAGAAACGCAGTCCCGCTAATGTGTAAAGGCATGTGTCTGCAGACAATGGGAACACAACACCCAACCTGACGCACGGACGCTAAGCTGGCACAACTGGCCGTCATCGCTGCTGCCGACGCCCGCAAATTGGCTCCTCACCTCTAGGGAAGACTCGGGCGGAGGATGTTGTCTTTTGACCATAAGGGTGGAGGAGAGGGTGGAAACCATTCAGGAGTGTACTTTGAGTGAGCTTCGCTAGCAGGACAAAGCCAGCGAGCTGCGTACATATTTCTTTTTTTATGGGCAGTGCCCCTGAGGCACCCAGGGGTGACGGTGAGGGGAGGAATGCGGAGGGGATGCCAGGGTGGTGGTGACGGCCACAGAGGTTTCCACCGCCAACACCACACACACACAGAGAGAGAGAGAGAGAGACAGAGAGAGAGAGAGAGAGAGAGAGAGAGAGAGAGAGAGAGAGAGAGAGAGAGAGAGAGAGAGAGAGAGAGAGAGAGAGAGAGAGAGAGAGAGAGAGAGAGAGAGAGAGAGAGAGAGAGAGAGAGAGAGAGAGAGAGAGAGAGAGAGAGAGAGAGAGAGAGAGAGAGAGAGACAAAGAGAAGCTGCCACATTACTCCTCTCTCTCTCTCTCGCTCTCCCTCCCACACACACCGGCCATGAGCACAGGGCAGGCCTCTGGGGGGAGGTGGGACCTGCTAACACTTCATACTATTTTATACTCATATTTTATACATACGTACATTATCAAAAGGTTTTAGTTTGATCGATAGGTTTGTGGCTGACGGTGGCTGGCTCTAACCCAGTGGTTCCTAACCTTTTATGTTCCCCTTTTTTGGTCTGACATTTGTCCGACCCCAATTTCTCAAAATGCTGTGCATCAGCCTGGTTGTCAATTTCATGATGATATTGTATTTGTTGCTGTGTGATGATTGAAAGGTTTGGGGAAAATGTGTCAGATGTTGGGATCCTACCTGCTGTTTAATTATCTACGTTGGCATTGATATACAGGTATAATTAAGTCTTAATTCCGCATTTTAGAGATTAAACGATTTGAAGAAGAGATTTGTCTGTGTCGTGACTTGCACGTGGCTTGCTTTGTTTGATCTCTTTTCTAAATACACACAGTAGAACACAGTACCCCAAAGGCACAGAACACATATACATACATCACTTAGGACAGGCCCAAATATGTGTACATCTATAAATATAAATATACACAGTATAGTAGCAGTGTTTTACAAGCACTGGGGAGCACTAAGTACTTTTAGCTGGCGCCAAATGTCCGCCTTCCCCTCCTTGGACGTGACGTCATTCAGCACTTCCAAACGCAGTATAATATGAATCTCTACCCAGATACATGCCATATAATAACACATCTCTTCGGGGACATTGCAGTTATATAGGTATATATATATATTCTTCGTCCAATTGTGCCTGCCACTGTGTATATACGAACGTTCGGAAAGGAAGCAATTCCCTTCCCCCCCATATAACTTCTTTTACCACCGTCCAACTGCTTCCAACAATAAACTTTTCCACAGATCCTCAGATTTTATTTTCTTTATTGTTCTTTCTCCTCATCTCCTCCCATCCTCGTAAAAGTTTTGTTTGGCAGAGGAGGCGGAGTGGACCATCTGAACCCAAATCGGCCTGCACCCCTTCTCAGGTCACTTCCTGTCCGGGTTGGGTGCCGTTCGTAGCGCGGTGGATGTCGTCGTCACAGGATGGGCTTGTCCACCGGGCGTTTACCAACACACCTCATCTTCTGGGCAAGTGACCTTTCCCCAGTCGACCTTTCAGGGGTTATCAAAGTAACTTGGAACCGATGAGGTCACCCCGCAGCAAGCTGATGGCTGAAGAGATGACGGTTGGATGATGTCACGACAGCCCCAGATCAACAGACGACATGGGATCCAAAAGATTTTGATGCAGCCAATTAAAGCTCAAAGTGTGGCGGGATTAAAAGCGCAATGAAATCAATCGAATGCGATCATTTGGAGGGCCAGATGCAGCACGGTAAGCTGTAAAATTACGTAACCTATGAGAAATCGTTGATCCAACAGCGTGTTTACTGTGATAACTATGGCAACGGTTGCACCGTGCATGAAACAAAATCTGTATGTACGAGGCCAAAAGAAAGATTTTGGGTTAAGAAGCAGCACATTCCAGGATAAATACTACATTTCCCATGAGGCTCGTTGTAGCAAGCATGCGCTCTCTCTCTCTCTCTCTCAAATTCTCACTCACTCTCACTCTCTCAAATCCATATAATTTCAGGAAGTGAAGTTTACCTTCTAATATATTCAAAAACGGTTACCTTTAGTGTCCATGAAGTAATTTGGTGCTCCTGTATAGCTCAACTAGTAGAGCATGTCATTAATGAGTTTAACACTGGGGCCATCCATGCTTGGAATGAATGCACTCTCGGTATTGTACGATGCTTTGGTAAAAAGTGCCACGAAAAGGCATTCATGATTTACTGTTATTTACTGGGTATCAGACCTCGTGACAATCACTTGAGGATTTGCAATGAGACCCTTGTGAGCAGTGCAGTGTGGCTGGAGCACTGTCAGAGGAGACGCAGACTAGCTTTTTAATGTTACAGTTACTGTGCTGATCTCATCCTTTCCCTCCGACACTGTGGCTTTACCTTGCAATTTCACAGAACGTCACGTCACAACGCTAAACAGTATAATTACAAGGTAATTACTCGCATTACATCAAGACCACTGTGTAATTGAAGTACAACCAGAATAAGGGCAACTAAATAAGCTTTCCAAACCTTATCACAACATTAGCACCCTAATTAGATTTACTGTAACCCAATCCTCTGCACTGTTTTGTTTCCATTTACCAGAATTGCACACAACTACTTTAAGTACACCCCGACCGCCACCCCCCCGCCCCCCCACCACCCTTCTCCCAAACCGCAAACCCAACCCCCCCACCCACCGGACCCTTGTGCATCTGCTCAGCTGCAAACGCTGCACCTCAATTCACAAGGTTACAATAACAAAAGTTATTTTTGCTAAATGTAAACATCCTGCACCACGTAATCAATTCCTGCTCCTGTGCTATGATGAAATTAGCTGGAGATTTGACTTTTGAGGTTTTGAAAAAGTTTCCCAGCGTGGGACGCAGGGAGCCTGTAAGAGCAAAAGGCCAGTAGAGCTCCTTCATCACCACCACCATCATCATCATTCTAGGCTTCTTCACACAAGCAACAAACTCAACAGTGTTAAATGCTTCTCTTTCTACTTGGCCTGTTTAAAAAAATGAATCAATGAATAAATTGTGGACTTCCTCTGTAAACGTTTTTCGATGACTCATAAATTATAAACGTGATTTGTGATTTCAGGAATCCTCCAGCGCACTGCAGACGTCATTAACAAAACAGAGGAAAATGATGGGAGGAATCAAAACAGCAGAGACAAGAGATGAGGAGAGGGAAAGAGCTGGAGTGGGGCCCCGGGGCCTGAGGGCACCAGGGGGACCTCTGTATTTGGCTCCTATACTGGGTCTGGCTTCACAGATTGCACCTGAGTACACAGATTTACACAGACTGCTCCGGCTAGTGAGTCTGAAACTGGATTATTCCAACGCACTGCCTCCTTACATCACTACAGCTGGAGCGGATATACAGAGGAAACGGGGACACACGCACACACTATCCGGGGCCTTGGTTATAGATTTGCAAGGCTCCCCATCATTTTTGATGATGACCCCCTTTTTAGCTCAAATTATATTTGTGACCCCAACCTGCATCTGCTTCCCCACATATAAAATTAACCCTACTGGTATCAGGCCAAGTGGTTAGGAGCAGTTCACTTGCATGGGTATGAATCAAGAGGCGGTCTGTTCGAATGTAGCGGACCATTCAAACCTTTTATATCCTATTTTATTCAAGATAATTTGCCAGCATATATCTATACAGATTATAAGACTCCCCTTATGCATAGCAGGCGACCTTGAGTGAGGTCCAGACCCCAAGGTGGGTAAACACCCGAGTTCCAAACAATAACGGTAAGAGAGCCTGAAATGTCCTGATGCTGGGGCTCTTGGAGAGCCCTCCAGCAGCCTTGCTGCTCCGACCTCCATCAGATAGAGGCCGATGCCAGGGCCCGAGTCATGTGTTTCCAACAGGGGAACCAGCACCTGCTGCTTCTTGTTTCGGTTGTCATTCAGCCCGGTGGCCATAGAGCTAAACCCTGCCTGTTAGTTGGGTTTATTTTGGGATTGCCTCAGGACGGTCGACCTCTGAGCTGTTGCTACATTTTCTCAGACGTCGGTCGAGTGAAGCTCTCTTTTGTTGAACGCGGAGCCGTCTGGTTGCCATCACACTCAGTCAGACGCGTCGGTTTAAACTTGTGAAAATATTGCTTGAGTCCTCTAAAGGCAATTTTCGATGGCGGTTTGGTGGTTTTGACAAGGGGCTGATAAAAGGTGAACATCAAGAGAAAAACAGTAAAGGTCTTTTTCAGTTGTCAGCACTAAAGGTTTCACCGTTTTCAGCCGCTTCCAAAAGCCTGCAGTGCCTATCAAAAGTGACGAGGAATGGGAACCAACGGCCAAGGACTCTCCACCGTCATAGTAACATGGTCTTTAGTATTTTTTATTGAAACTTCAAACGCAAAACAAAATAATGAAATAACAATTATGGAAAGGGAGACCCATAGGAGTCTAGGCTGGTGTTTAAAGAGTTTCACCTGTTAAAGGTTGAAATGCATCTGGTCCATTACGACGAGGGGTCATCTAAATGTGCTTGACTCAGCGCATAAACAACACAGTGCTTCAATTGCATCCTGCTTTACTGTCTCGTAAACTAGTCAATCAGCCGGGCGCTTTTCCGTAATCACATCGGGAAAGTCTATCGTCGATTTGGCAACGCTTATGTAAACAGAAAATGATTGGACTGAGTGCCTCCAACCTTGACATCCTTGGTTCCCTGCAGAGCTGCTTTACACCTGCAGACTGTTAAATGAGTTGCAGACTGGGCTAGCTTCATGTGAATACCCTATGTCTGTTTGCCATTTTGGAGTGGATGTTAGTAGTAAATGACCCTTCAGATTAACACCAACAATCAAGAAACAATTACTTCATGAAAAGTTAATTAAAAGCTAGTTTTCTAGATAGTTGAAGAATCCTTAACTGTACCATTTTGTACATATGTCCGACAGGCCTTAAGATTGTCCTTTTTTTCTTCTAGAAGATGCTGGAGTGGATTTACTAGGAAGAAAAGGATGATACTTCGGTCACTGGAAAGTTAGGGGTGTGAAGCTATGGTTTATTAATAATCTAATTTCATAAACAGACAAGGTAATACTTTACATTGTAACGCAATCAGCTCTGATCTGCAGATGAGCAGAAAGAATGCGAGACAGACACGAGGATTCAATTCCAGCTTTCTAGGTAAGATGGTGAAAAAACATGGTATTCATAAACAGACATATATAGGTTAAATGACGCCGCAAACAACCAAAAGGTATCTAACGTGTGAGCTATAATTACGTGTCACTACTGTTCCACGTCAAGCCAAACCTTGCACTTCCTGCTCATCTTAGTTTTCAGCAGGATGCAAAGGAAGACTGGTGCCACTTTTCTTCTAATGTATAATTAAACAAAACCAAAAAAGAAATCCCCAAGACGTATGTGAGCAAGCCACACGTATACCACATTATTCATCTATAGAATAATAATAACCCTGCAAATAAAAACCCAGTGTCACGTCTGTAGCGACACGTATGCCTAAAATCCTCCAAACGGGGAGGCAGTTAAAAATATATTCAGTTGAAGCACACAAGGTCTCTCGTTTTAAAATAGTCAAACGAGACAATGGGACCTTGACAGGAGCTTTGCTTACTTGTTGCCATGGACACGGTGCAGGAAGCAGCCTCCAGTCTGCAGGATTGCTCCCAACGCGACCATTCACCCTCATTCTCTGTTGATAATTGGTTATCTTGTAAAAACAAACTATTAATCTGGTAGAACAATATTGGTTTCATTGTTGCTGGGGTTTCGCCGCTGTCTGCAGTGGACCAATGGCTTTTGCAGAAGCTTGAAGAATTGACCCTGATGAGAACACGCTTCCTGTCTGCTTAAACATCAACTAGACCGCCCATTCCCCCACCAACACCCCGTCCAAAAGCCACATGGATAATTGGTTTGACTTTTCTCTTTTGGACAAATATATCAGAGTGAGGGGGGAATTATATAACTGAGAGCAAGTGGAGCTCTACTGGGATTACCTTAACACTTAACATTACCTTAACACTTAACTTTTACATTTGATGGAGGGTTGTATTTTTATTATTATGACCGACTTGCCATAAGCAATAAATAACCTACTCATATGACTGGCTGTCCTGCACTGGAATCTCATTGTTTCTCAAAACTTGATCTTAAATCTGTAATTGCTCCAATAGCAATTGTATGCATGTTTTGTTCTCAGTCTCACCTGCAAGGTGAGAAAAAACGCCTACTACTGTATATAAATGAATCATCTGTGGCTCAGTGGCTCAGGAGGAAGAGAAGGTAGCCCAAGGGTTGCTGGTTTGAACCCCTAGCTGAGTGTCTAGGGTCCCTAAGCAAGAAAACTAACCCTAACTGCTACCGACGACCTGGCTGTCTCCATGTTTGTTTCTCAAATGTAAATGTATATTTGGCAGTTGCATTGCTTTTCACGCTAACTGAAGCCAATAGAGAGTCATTCTACTGCAGGTACAACGCGAGGGTCATCCCAGATGTTCCTTGTTACTAAGAACAGTTTAAGGAGCTGACCTACTTTGCAGCATCTCCTTGCTAAAGTTCCTGGGATGCAGTTAGATGGAGAACTGTAGCGGGGAATAATGCTTTAGGGATTATCCTAAGACTCGAATCGAGTAATGCAGCTGTAATAAAAAAAATTTGCTCTAATTGCCTTTAACCGAATGAAAGAGAATTTGTATTAAATGCAAGTGTTGGCTAAGAACACATCTGAAAGTCCTTATAGAGATAGAGACATAATCTTCAAACAGATGCAAAGGGTTTCTGCAGCATTCCGTTTACATCTTGTTTGATACAAAGCATTTGGTAGATCAACTGATACTTATAACGGAACGCAGTTCAGCGGCATCTTAATAAGTAGAACATTCTGTGTTTTTACTATTAGTAAGGATAGGACACAAAAAACGTTAAAAACTATATTTTTTTAAGGTATAAACAACAACAATATAGAAATAAACTAAAATAAAAATGTAACCATTATTTGGAGGGTTCCCAAAAGACTGCGGAACGGGCTTGAGATTTTCACACACTTAAGCCCCCGGGGCGGCCTGGCCCTGTCACTCGCCATCTTGTCCAGGGTGTTGAGAGGCCCGTGCTTCTGGTTTCCAAAATAAGTCATCAACAGGACTCCCTCTGTGGGCCCAGACAATGTGGGGGCCGCTGGGAGCCTCCAGTTCTCACATTAAGGCCGGCAAACAGCTGAGGACAACCGCGACAGGCTCAGCCTCAGCCCGACTATAGCACTTAGAAAAAAAAAAAGGGGGAACGTTGGACCCTTAAAGCGCTTGAAAACCATGAACAACCCACTGGGCCAAAGAGAGTACAGTACATGTTGTTCCCGGAGAATGCTCCCCCCCCCCCCCCACACACCCCAGTCCCCCCGCCATTGTCCTCCCCTCCACCGCCAACCTCAAACCCCCTTAGCCCAATCCATCACAAAGATGCCATGGCTACTACCCCATGCCCCCGTCCTGTTCTCATGGCGATGCAGTATTGCGCAAGATTGGGTTGCAACGCCAGACAGTATCTCGCATGATGTCACTCGCATTAGGCATGGCGCTTGGCAACGTGTATTGGACCTTGGTTTTTGGAGATGTTCGCTAAATACCTCATAACGCCATTCCCTCCCCCACTCCTGCTAAGAACAAGAGAGTGTGGTATTCCTCTTCTGCGTTAAATGTGGCTCTCATCTGTGGAAGCTTCACAGATGAACCAGTGGACAAATTGACCCGAGATTATGCATTCATTTGAGTTTCGCCGCAGTGGATCACATGCGGTTTTAATGGGAGCGCTAGTGTGCCATTCTAAACACACTGAGATATCATGATACATGAAATGAGCCAACAGGGGGATAATGACGTTTAGTGAAACCTAATTCTATCAGCTGCACCCGCCCTGGTCCAAATGACGACAGGAGTTCAACCCACACAAAAATCACATTCCCCACCCTGCGTGTGCTTTCCGATTGACCACCACATCTCTTTATGAAGAAAAAACGAGTCAGAAAACCATTATTTTTAACACTTTGGTCGCATTAAGAGTTTTTGTGGTCTGAATACAACTGTGTTGCTTTTGGAGTCGGGCTTTCTGAATCACACACCACCACGGCTGTGGAACAATCTAGCCGCCAAATGCCAGTTGTCATTAGAACAGAAACAAACAATGTGCGATCCTTATTAAAAAAAAGGGAAAGGTCCAATACGTCTATGTGATCGTGGTTCACCCAGATACTTAGGTTACCGCCATAAGCGCGGTTACGGAGGATGCCTCTTCATTCAAGCCTGGTATAGGCTTGTTCCCTTGTGATTCACTGATTACCAGAGCAAAGAGAAAAGGGGAGAGGGAGTTAGACAGACGAAGAGAGGACAGCATTTAGTTATAAAATTAAGAAAGGAAAACACAATGGTAAGAAATATAAATACAGACAGCTGTGGAAAAAGAAAGGCAGCATAGGGAAGGGCTTGCAGAAGAGAGAAAGAGGGGAAGAGGTGGAGGGGCGAGGTGCTACTCGTCCCCTCCACCTCTTTTACTTTCACCTCTCTGTTTCTGTCTCTTCTGTTTGTATTGCTGTCATTGTATCTAAGGCTAGTCTCTCTCTCTCTCTCTCTCTCTCTCTCTCTCTCTCTCTCTCTCTCTCTCTCTCTCTCTCTCTCTCTCTCTCTCTCTCTCTCTCTCTCTCTCTCTCTCTCTCTCTCTCTCTCTCTCTCTCTCTCTCTCTCTCTCTCTCTCTCTCTCTCTCTCTCTCTCTCTCTCTCTCTCTCTCTCTCTCTCTCTCTCTCTCTCTCTCTCTCCTAATCACGGTCCGGGCTGGCCAGGCCCAGATGAGGGGTGGGGAGGAGGGGTTCGAGGGGTGAAGCACTTCTCCTCACCTCATCGTAAGGCCTCGGGAATCCCATCGCACACTTTTCCAGATGGCTCCTCCATCACCCCCAGCCCCCCCAGCCCCCACCCATCACCCCCAGCCCCTTAGCTAGCTTCCGCTGCCCCACCCCGACCCAGCGCGACCCATCTGGAGGAGCTACCAGCAGCCTCCGTCTACTGCTGGAACCTGGGAACCCCATTCCAGCAGTCCCCCTCGCTCCGGGGCCAATTTGTGAGGTGGTTTTTTTTTTTCCCGCCGGAAATCCCTCTCCTGCCCTTTCCTGCCTTCCGCCACCCCCCCCCCCCCCCCCCCCCGCCTCCCCCACTCCCATTCCACCTCCACACAGACACACAACCCCCGGTCCTCCTGTGCAGGATAATTGTTTTACGGTGGGGGAGGGGGGTGGGAGAGAGGGAGGTGTGGGGAGTGTGTGTGTGTGGTGGGGAGGTCTAGAAGGGTCTTAACTCTCCGTCGGCCTAGGGTGTTGAAAGGGGAATGTGTGTCTGCGTGTCGTCTGCTGTGTCTGTCTTTTGGCATTTCTCTGATTTGAGCCTATCTACCCGTCTGTCTGCATGCCTGCCTATCTGTCCATCTCTATATGAAACGTGTTCAGTCTGCACGTGGACACCATCTGTGCTCTCCTCTCAAAAGCTCTCCCAGCCCTCAGAGAGTGTAGATGGGTTTCACCTCATCGCTCACCCAAGGAAATGAAACAGATAGTCTGGACTTAGAGGGATGAACACGTGCATATCTGGGCATATGGTGTTGAACTTTGCTCTATTGCTATGATTTAAACCTCTGATTTATACACGGACAGCGATCCAATCCATCCACTGCTATTTGTGGGACGCTTGTTACTGTCACAGTAACAGTATTGTTCAACGTCGTTCAAAGTGGTGTGTGTGTGTGTCTGAGCTGTACCACAAATCAAAAGATTTTCCCTGTTGATTTTCCAGAGCAAGTAAGGCTGAGCCTTTTCTTGCTGCACTTCTATACCTTATCTGTTAGCTTCTGGTAGCTTCTACACTATGGACTATACGACGATCACCTGCCCCTTTATGTGAATAGGGCCGAGATAAAACGGTGCCATGCCTCCACCAGGGTCAGATATTAATGCTGTCCACATACAATCTCGTCCCGCCTTGAATTAGGGCGCTTTCACACCTGAGCAGTTTGATCCGTTCCTATGGAAACCATGGAGCATTGCCTCCGGTAGTACGGTTCGTTTGAGGTGGCGTGAACGCAGATACCAACTCCGGTGCGGACCAAACAATCGGACCAGGATCCGATTTCAACGGGGTGCCTCGGTCGGCCTCCAAGTGAAGTAAGGCTCGGTTCGCTTTAGGTGAGAACGGGATCCGAACCAAATACAGGAAACGAAAAAAAGAAGAAAATGTCTCAAGGCAGCACGGCTGTATAACTCCCTATAACATGAATCAACACATTGTTTTCTACATGCGAATGCTAAGCCTTGATTCACATTCAAATGGAATGTGCTGCTCAAAGTGTGAACATTGGTGTTAAATCCAGTGAATAGCAGCAACAGATTTACATCCATGCAGAGTTTGATGCATTTCCATTTTGGTTTAGTTCGTTTTTATTTTTATTTTTTTGCAAGAGTGATTCGATATGGGTTCCCAGTGTTTTTTGGAATACAGTGATGCAACATGCCGCTCGTCTAATGACATACTTTTAATAAACACCGTCACATCTGAACCAGGCGACAGCTGGCAATGCATTTGGCACTTCCCACTGGACAGGCTTAACTGAAAACCCGGAACGGCTTAATGATCACAGCATTACACCGACCAACCTTTTCAACCAAATTACGACGCTGATAGCTCCCGGGGTAATGTTTGGAAATGTCCTCTTTTAAATATCGCAGTGTGAACACAAACCGAATCAGGTTGAAAGTGCGACATTGTAACAAATGAGCCGCTGGTTAAGACCAAATCAACCGAACTATGGCTGTGAATGCGCCCTACATGGTTCTGCTTGTTCTTCTCTCACAATGAGGAGCCAAAAGGTCAGCACTTCCTGGTTCAGTCTCTTATACATACATTGTTAATGTTGATGTAGGTACTCTTTGAGAGGTGTAAATAGAGAGTAGATGAGAGCATTATTTTGAGAATAAACAACTGCCTTTTGCATTCATACACCGGTGGTGGAGCTGGCAAAGTGTGGGCAAAATCTTAGTCTTCAATCTTATAGACGGCGCATTCAATGTATATTCAAACCTTGGTGTGATTGTACATGGACAAAATGGACTATAAGAAAGACCAGGAACCAAAAACCCAAAAAACAATCCAGTTTTCACTGATGGTCCTTTTTCTTGTTGCTTTCTTCAAACTGTGTGCAAAAAGTATTTTAGATCCGAATAAGGAAGCGAGTGTACAAGAAACTGCTAATTGAGTGTGCACACACATAGACTTGCTCTCTCACAAACATGCACTCACTTTCTCACATCCACACACATGCACGCCCACACGTGCACACACACACATACACACACACACACACACACTTTGCATGCTGGGATATCTGAGCCAATTTATTGGGGCTTGCAGGGGCTCAGGGAGCCCTCTCAGTTTCCAGCAGCTGAGAAGGACTTTCCAGTGTGATGGCATCGGTCTGCAGAGCAGCACAGGGTCAGACAGACTCCAAGACCCCCCGGCCCAACCCCCCCCCCACCAGCTGGGAGAACCCAGGCCCCCGTATACACGCACCCAGGTGTTGGTGGAAGATTTGAAACCCCCCGATCGTATCTAGCTTATGTTCACCCCCTCCACTGCTGAACCACTCCCCACCCTCCCAACCAGTCCTTCTCACCCATACCCTCTACTCCCCTCTCTCTCCCAGCCGCCTCCCCTCCCCGCCTCATCTCTCCTCCCTCCTGCTATATTACTGCTCTGGAGGCCAGAGGCAAAGCAGTAGTTCAAGTGTAATTAGCCTGTGGTGCTGTTTACGCATCCACATGATACAGGATGTATGATACGCAAATAGTATTTATATGCATCTCTCACGCATGTGGATGTGCTGTGCTCTAACAGTTGATGCCTTAACGGTTAATGAATGCAAGGGTTTTTGTATTCACGTTATGTATGGAGGCCACCAGCCAAAGAAACAAACCCTTTTTTTCCCCCCACAGCTTGCCTTTAAAACACACAGAGAAGAGTTGAATTTCACGCCTGTGTTTTTAAACCATCTAGCTCTGTCCACTGTATATACAAGACATCTATGCACACTTATCTGTAAGCTCACCATCTCTCCAAACACGCTACAACCATCAGTATGTTGTTTTTTTCCCCTTATGCCCCCCTCGCTGTATACTATTTCGGTCCATTAAGTGTGTATGTCTCAGCTAGGGGTCACCTCCGCTCTAGTTCTACTTCCAGGGTTCATTAAAACCAATGGTTCCCCCGGTTCCGGTTCTTCCGGTACCTCTGTTTCTGGTTTTCCTGGTGCTGTGAGGAAATCGCTCGTTCATTCACAGCACCGTTGGACAGGAAACAAATCAGATTTCCTCTGGACAAACAACAACTGTGCGAAGCGACAGGAGCAGTCAAGAAAACAACATGCGCGAGAGGAAACGAGAGGGAGAGAGAGGGAGGGGAGGAAGAGTGAGAGAGAAGGGAGGGGGGGGAGAAAGAGGGAGGAGAGAGAAACACAACGGGAGAAGGGGAGAAAAAAAGGGATAGAGACGAAAGAGAAAGAGAGAAATAGAGGGGGAGATTGAGGGAGAGCGGGCGGGGGGGGGAAGGGAGCAGAGTGGGGGGGGGGGGGGGGGGGGAGGGAGCAGAGTGGGGGGGGGGGGGGAAGGGAGCAGAGTGGGGGGGGGGGGGGGGGAGAAAGACCGAGAGGAGACAGAGTAAGGAGGAAGGGTGACTGTAAATACCGTTGTGTGTGCTTTCGCATTCACGCCTGTGTTTGTAATTAGCAGGGATAGGAACGCATCTCCTCAGGGTACATAAGGAGACGTTCATCGCGCCGCGCGGAGCCACCGCCACCGCGGGTCGATGCGGCCGCGGCGACGCGCGGCCCCGGGCTGCACCGCGAGGGGAATCAGGGTAATGAGAAAAGTTCAACCAGAGTACAACTTCCCTGATTTCTATCTCAGCTCTGCAGCACAAAGGTAGACAGGGTTCACACGCAGTGGTGAGGGTGTGTGTGTGTGTGTGTGTGTGTGTGTGTGTGTATGTGTGTGATGGAGTGTGTTTGTGTGTGCGCATGTAATGGTCTGCGTGTGTTCCTAGGTGGATGTGTGTGTGTGTGTGTGTGTGTGTGTGTAGGTGTGTGTGTAGGTGTGTGTGTGTGTGTGTGTGTGTGTGTGTGTGTGTGTGTGTGTGTGTGTGTGTGTGTGTGTGTGTGTGTGTGTGTGTGTGTGTGTGTGTGTGTGTGTGTGTGTGTGTGTGTGTGTGTGTGACGTCGAGGAGGACTGAGAGGTGACAGGTTCAAAAGTTCAGGCTCTGCTTTAGACTCACTTTGCATGCCATCACCATTCGGCACACCCTGATACTCGGAGAGTTGTCATCGGGGGACCTTGCTTCCATCCTCTCACCGGGGCCCCGTGCACTAGACTTGGTGCACGGGGCCCCGTTTTTTTCCTCCTCATCGTCCTCGATACGTTTGCTAAAAAAAACAGAAATGAAAAGGATTCTGTGAGATGTCTTTCTGGGGACAGCCTGTGCTTGTGTGTCACGGCCCCCCTTTCACCCCATCCTAATCCCCCCAACGCCTGTTCCCGCTGTTTGAATTGCTGTGAAATCCATTCTCTCACCTGTGACCCCCCATCACCCCCCCCCCCCCCCCCACACACACACACACATCACCCCAGTCGCCCTACCGTATTCAAGTGTCCTGTCACAGAGGGTTAGAGAAAATGTCTACCTCTGCATGTGTGTGTGTGTGTGTGTGTGTGTGTGTGTGTGTGTGTGTGTGTGTGTGTGTGTGTGTGTGTGTGTGTGTGTGTGTGTGTGTGTGTGTGTGTGTGTGTGGAGGGGGGCTGTTCTTGTTCGTGTGGAGAAGAAAAGAAGGAAGGTTGGGGATGAACTGCGTTCCAAAGCTTTCCGCTTACAGTGGAATCTCCCCAAAGTTAATTTGTTTTCGGGATTAGGGTTAGGATTACTTATTTAATGTTCACAGTTGGCGGATTGGAAACTAGTGAATCTCCCACTAAAGTACTCTGACTATATTTTAATATTTCTATAAGGATGACACTTGTGGAATTCTGTCAACATGCCGTCTGTGATTTCAACTTTACCTACAGTACACAATCAAAAATTCTTAACAATTACTTAAAATTACAACCAAACAGGGATCAGTCAGTCAGACAGTCAGACTTTTGCCGTGAACAACCGTGCTTTAAACCTCTCTCTCTCTCTCTCTCTCTCTCTCTCTCTCTCTCTCTCTCTCTCTCTCTCTCTCTCTCTCTCTCTCTCTCTCTCTCTCTCTCTCTCTCTCTCTCTCTCTCTCTCTCTCTCTCTCTCTCTCTCTCTCTCTCTCTCTCTCTCTCTCTCTCTCTCTCTCTCTCTCTCTCTCTCTCTCTCTCGAAATCAGATTTTGGCTGTTTTTGCTATTAACTTTCAGGAGATGTTCACAGCTGTCTGTATGAAATGTTAATGAGAGAACCAGTGTCCAACTTCCCCAATGTTACAAAGATCCCCTGTGCGCTCATGACATTGAGTGACAGTAAATATGAGTTATTGCTATGTTATAAAGGTGCAGGGAGGGGTTTGGGCCATCTTATTGAAGGATGTCTTGGACCTTTTGGTGTGAACTACAACACTATCCTACCCCCTAAGACCTGAATATAGAACAGAAAACGACCACCCACCCACTCCTCCAAACATCAACAACAACAAAGTGAAAAGTCACATCTCAGAGTAAAGTAAGCAAGTAAGTCATTATGAAGTGTCATATTCTTTAGAGGCTTCAATTAATGGACACCCTATCCTTCGGAAAATGTCCGAAAGGTGTAATTTCCTCTGATGACACGTACTGGTGTGTGTGTGTGTGTGTGGGGATGGGGGGGGATGGGGTGTCCATTTGGTGACGAGCTTAGTCATTTAGCGAGTGGCCAGAAAAGCTGACAGTTTGAAACATGGAGAAGGGGGTCTGACATGAACTGGCGGTTAAGGGTGGGGGGTGGGGGGGTGACGGCCTCTCGTCTTACATGGTCACCGATATGCTGTCACGCCCCTCGGGACTTTTTAGTGGGATTCTTATATTTTTAACAGGCACACACGTTCGATACTCGGTAGTAAACCATGCCTATAATAAGGCCAGGCAGTCCTGTAATTACTTTTGAATCCTAATTACGTGTGGAGGAACTTGACTCCCCAGCCAGCGCGGTGTCACAGATTAGTTTATACTTTCCACTTCGGATTGATTTCGGAAAATTCCGTATACGACATTTCGAAACTGAATGAGAAATATACAGACTCTGTCGGCTATATTTCCTACGGCGTAGCCATTTTTAAGTTGTGACTTTCCCTTGGAGTGTGACCTTCTGAGATATATTTTAAAGCTGCAAAACAGGACCAAACATCTGGCGGTAAAAGAGAAGAAATCCGGGCGCTGTTTCAAACTCTGCAGAAGACACGTTATTAGTACATGGCGATATTGTTTAGTTGACAGTGAGGAGCCTGGAGAAAAGAACACTATTTTGAGTGCATGCGGTCAGTGAGCTAGTTGGATTGCACGTATCGTATGCTGAAATCAAGCAACTGCAAAATTACAGTAGCGTAGGCTCACCGCAACCGACTGGAACTCCAGCAATTAATCAGTGGTTAACCTCACTAAACGTACACACATCTCTAAATGAAGGTCCCCTAGCATGCATGCATACAGACACACATGAACAGTGAACACACACACACACACACACAAACGCACACACACACACACACACACACACACACACAGGGAACACACACACACACACAAATACAGGGAACACACACACTCATATAGCATCTGAATACTGACCATGCATTAGACTTGTTCGTGTCCCCGTACCTCTGACATTCAGATGTTTTTACAGTTATTGTACTGGAATTCTTGCACTTGTGTTGTGTCCGGCTTGTAAAGCACTTTGTTGTGCCGTCTTCCACGAATAGCGTTATATAAATAAAGTTTGATCCATCGCTAACTAGCCTTTTCATATTTCCCGGAATTGGCCACGGCCACCTTTTACTGTAAACCCCTTGTGCTGCAAGTGCATTCTCCTGTGCCCCCCCCCCCCCCCCCCCCCCCCGTCTCATATGTCCCCCGTCCCCAGCGTCTCCACTGTCTTATCCTCTGGCATCACGTTGTGGGAGTGCTTGTAACAAGGCATGGGGGAGGTGCAAACACACCCTGCTGCTCGGCTCTAAACCATGATCTCACTGGTGCACCCGGCTCGCCGCTTCAGCACGACACAAAGGTCTCCTCTCAGAAGCCCATGTCCATGGACCGCTGAGCGCACACACGTAGCGCTTCGCTATTCACACGCCAACCTGCACGATGTAGGAGCAAAAGCCAGCGTCAGGTGGAATGTCGGCATTGATTTTGCTTTATTGTTATTTTTATATTATGTATTTTATTTGTTTATTTGTGTTTTATTAATTGTTTATTTTTTTGTCCACAAATGCAAATGAGCGTTAATCCGCCTTTGTTTGGGAAACGGAAGTGCGCTCGGTATGAGACAGGAATTCCTGAAGCATGTGATTTTATTAACGTTCATTCCGTTCGGGAAGGAAATGGTAATCTCTCTTTTGTTTCTGACTCGCGTATTCTTCTCCTGTGCCATTGACAGAGGAGAGCAGGGAGGGAGGGAGGGAGGGAGAGGAGAGAGAGAGAGAGAGAGAGAGAGAGAGAGAGAGAGAGAGAGAGAGAGAGAGAGAGAGAGAGAGAGAGAGAGAGAGAGAGAGAGAGAGAGAGAGAGAGAGAGAGAGAGAGAGAGAGAGAGAGAGAGAGAGAGAGAGAGAGAGAATAGAGTTAGGGGTGGGGGGGGTGCTCCTTCCACATCCTGGTCATGGATTAGGTTCTTAGGGGATGATATCATCAAATGGGTTCTTGCCCTGTTCTGTTGTGGGGGGGGGGGGGGGGGGGGGGAGAATGGGTGGGAGGGTTGGTGAGGGCTGTGGGGTGGGGGGGGGGGGGTGGAGGTGAGGCGGTGTTCTGGCAGCCACAGCATGTTATCAAAACACAGTATCAGTCAAGTGCAGAGAAGCACCACCTGTCTCTCCCCCCCCCCGCCCCCCACCCCTCCTTTGAGTCTATGAACATCAGGCCAGTAGGTTGTAAATCGGGGGTATAACTACAACACCCCCATTCCAGATCTGCTGTGCTCTTGAAGCTAAATGGCCGGCAGCCCTGTGTGAGGTAATGCGACTGTATTCCCGAGATAAGTCGGCTCCAGACACTGCCAGAGATACGCAACCGGCCTCTGGTTGCTTTGATAGGGTTCATGGCGATGCCGAGCTGCCGATTGCATTTCAAAGTGTATCCAAATGTCAAGTCAATTTTATATGTATAGGCCTTAATCACAGCTACAGTCTCAAAGGGCTTGACAGACACATTATGTGATCCCCCCCCCCGCCCCCCCCAAACTTTTTAAATGCCAAAAGATTCTCCATTTACACACAGACTGCTTAATGATTTATGATTCTTTACTTAACTGAGATGTGATGTTACCCTACAGTCTGGTTTGACCCCTGGCTAATGTAATGTGATGTAACCTTACAGTCTGGTATACCCCTTGCTAATGCAATGTAATGTGATGTAACCCTACAGTCTGGTAGACCCCTGTCTAATGTAATGTAATGTAATGTAATGTAATGTGATGTAACCCTACAGTCTGGTAGACCCCTGACTAATGTAATGTGATGTGCCCCTACAGTCTGGTAGACCCCTGGCTAATGTAATGTAATGTAATATGATGTAACCGTACAGTCTGGTAGACCCCTGTCTAATGTAATGTGATGTAACCCTACAGTCTGGTAGACCCCTTGCTAATGCAATGTAATGTAATGTAATGTGATGTAACCCTACAGTCTGGTAGACCCCTGACTAATGTAATGTGATGTAACCCTACAGTCTGGTAGACCCCTGGCTAATGTAATGTAATGTAATGTGATGTAACCCTACAGTCTGGTAGACCCGTCTAATGTAATGTGATGTAACCCTACAGTCTGGTAGACCCCTTGCTAATGCAATGTAATGTAATGTAATGTGATGTAACCCTACAGTCTGGTAGACCCCTTGCTAATGTAATGTAATGTAATGTGATGTAACCCTACAGTCTGGTAGACCCCTGACTAATGTTATGTGATGTAACCCTACAGTCTGGTAGACCCCTGGCTAATGTAATGTACTGTAATGTAATGTGATGTAACCCTACAGTCTGGTAGACCCCTGGCTAATGTAATGTAATGTAATGTGATGTAACCCTACAGTCTGGTAGTCCCCTGGCTAATGTAATGCAATGTAATGTGATGTAATCCTACAGTCTGGTAGTCCCCTGGCTAATGTAATGTGTTGTACCGTTACAATCTGGTAGACCCCTGACTAATGTAATGTGATGTACCCCTACAGTCTGGTAGACCCCTGGCTGATGTAATGTGATGTGATGTCACCCTACAGTCTGGTAGACCCCTGTCTAATGTAATGCAATGTAATGTGATGTAACCCTACAGTCTGGTAGACCCCTGACTAATGTAATGTGATGTGCCCCTACAGTCTGGTAGACCCCTGGCTAATGTAACGTAATGTGATGTCACCCTTCAGTCTGGTAGACTCCTGGCTAATGTAACGTAATGTGATGTCACCCTACAGTCTGGTAGACCCCTGTCTAATGTAATGTAATGTAATGTAATGTGATGTAACCCTACAGTCTGGTAGACCCCTGTCTAATGTGATGTGCCCCTACAGTCTGGTAGACCCCTGGCTAATGTAACGTAATGTGATGTCACCCTACAGTCTGGTAGACTCCTGGCTAATGTAACGTAATGTGATGTCACCCTACAGTCTGGTAGACCCCTGTCTGATGTAATGCAATGTAATGCAACCCTACAGTCTGGTAGACTCCTGGCTAATGTAACGTAATGTAACGTAATGTGATGTAACCCTACAGTCTGGTAGACCCCTGTCTAATGTGATGTGCCCCTACAGTCTGGTAGACCCCTGGCTAATGTAACGTAATGTGATGTCACCCTACAGTCTGGTAGACTCCTGGCTAATGTAACGTAATGTGATGTCACCCTACAGTCTGGTTGACACCTGTCTGATGTAATGCAATGTAATGACAACCCCTACAGTCGGGTTGACTCCTGGCCTTAATGTAACGTAATGTAACGGTTAATGTGATGTAACCATACAGTTCTGGTAGGGACCCCTGGCTAATGTATTGTGATGTAACCCTACAGTCTGGTAGACCCCTGGCTAATGTAACGTAATGTGATGTGATGTCACCCTACAGTCTCTGCTTGGTGGCTGAGATGTTCAGCCACCAAGCAGAGACATCCGGGTGGAAGTCCAGGGCCGGCCTCAGTCGCAAGCGGCAACGACGCAGCCTAAGAAAAGGCCCTTCCCCCCACAGCCTCCTACGCCTCACGCTTCTTCAGCTCACCCAAGAGGTTCCACGGAATGCCCGGAAAGGTTGATGACTCAACCCGAAGGATCCCAGACGCTGCCGCGAACGTTCCGTATTCCCAGAAGACCACATTGAACTTTTAAGTATATTTAAACAAATTAGAATAATTAAACAAACAAAGAATGACGACTATATAAATGAAGAAGAAAGCTTACCAGAGTTGGTTTGTCAATTGCCTCGAAATGGGGAATTTAAAGTCTGTTTAAAATTGTGAAATGCACTTTATAACATTCTGAACAAGAATGTGGCCACTCACAGCTCGAGCACCATCAAATCTGCTGACAACACCACAGAAGGAATTGTGGGACGGCATTATCTCCTTTCTTTTCATAAAGGATGGCCCAATTTACCCTATGCTAATGGAGATGAAGGAAGTATTGAAGCACCTTTCCTTAGCATTTAGAGAATCCCACCAGCTCTTATCATAGCTGCCACTTTGATCAGGGTAATTTCCCTCAGTCAGGACGTCCATAAGTCAGGACCCTTAAGACTATTCCACTGGAGCCCTGGCTACTCGGCCACCTACGCTGCATGGAGAGGACTCTGACTGGCTGCATCTCCACCTGGTATGGCAGCACCGCCCTCAACCGCAAGGCTCCACAGATGGTGGGGAGAACTGCACAGCACATTACTAGGTCTAGTAACGCACGCACACACACACACACACACACACACACACACACACACACACACACACACACACACACACACACACACACACACACACACACACACACACACACACCCTCTATTCAATTATTTTCTGACAGACGGCTCACACCGTACCACTACTGCCCTGCACACTCCTAACACTACATCACTTTAACATCCTGTGCACTAGCCAAATGGGATGCAGACACCGTACTGCTCTAATGCACTATAAATGTATCCATTTGACTTACTTAACAATGAGTCCCTTATAACCTATTGTGGCGCGATGAGCATATGTCGACTTGGGACCTTGACATTACCAGCAGATGTAGTAATGGCGAGTGGGAAGCAGGTGGACAAAAAGATTGTGGGTCCCAAAACACGTCATACCTACAAATGTAGTAAATGGCAAAAAGAATAACCATGGCTAAAGTATATTACAAATATGTGTTCTTTATGGTGAATGGTTCGATTCTAACAAGGCTGTGTTTGTTGTTAATTTCAGGAAGAACCAACCATTGCTCAATCTGCTAATACATACAACGGCCACAATAACCAGCTATGTTCCCGAATTGTGCAAGCACATCGCATGACATAATTACCAAAGTGGTTTAAAACAATTACCACTGACCCATTAACGTGTACTGACACACCCTGTACAACTGCTGATTAGTTGGCAATTAGGGTTCGTACATGACTAATTATCCGATGAGTCATGTTCTCTGTGGTTGCATGCTCTGCTAATGACGCTAGGTAGCGCTTTGAGACTCCTTCAACTCCTTCTCATTGACTGTTAGCTCTTGCTAGCCTGTCGATAGGCCAAGAAAATGCAGGTTAGAGGTCAGGAAATGTTAACCTTCACAAATGTACTTACAAAATATGTATAATTATGAGTAATTTAATTAACTATCTTCATGCATTTTTTGCCTTTATAGAGCCTGAAAATGTCTTCAGCTGGCTGTAATCTAAGCACTCAACGCCTAGAGATTCCAGCCCGGATAAAAGTGGTTTTGAAATGAGTTAAAAGTGTAATTATGTTACTCGAGTTCCCGTCCAAATAGACTTAACAAACTTTGGAATAAATCAGCGCGCACACACACAGACACAGACACAGACACACACACACACACACACACACACACACACACACACACACACACACACACACACACACACACACACACACACACACACACACACACACACACACCTCTTCTGGAAACATGATACAACCTTCTAACAGGAAACGCATCACTATAGGGGCAACATGGCTAAACGATAACCATCACGTCCACAAGGCAAGGCAAAACTAACAAGATCTCAACCACGCTGTTCGTGTTTACATAGAATTAGATGTAATCGCGTCGTTCGGTCTGGTCATTGTACTGTGTACACTACTGGCAGTGGAGAGTGATGTAACTATTTTAATAAAGCCTGATATCTCGATGAGATCAGTCAAACCGGCGTAGAGACACCAGCCCCTTTGGGTCTTTTCTGCCTGAGAAAGAGCCTGGTTTTGGGCATTGATGGATGACCTCGTTAAAACAGTTCATTAAATCCTCGCAGTTTCGGGAGATAATTGAATAACCGCAAGCTTTTTATGTGGCACTGCATAACATCATGGAAAAATAAAATGCTGGGTGAAGTCTATTGAAATTAAGACAATATCGATTTACAAATTGGTGTCGTTGGAATTACACAGTTATGTGGCGATGTGCGTGCTTTTAAAAGTGTTGGAAAATATTTAATCAAATGAGTGGAGTATGGGAAAGGCTATGTAGTGTGAAATTACCCACAGAATAGGTGATATACAAGTACATTCAACCTATTCAAATAGACTTTACAAGAAGAAAGACCTAAAATGAAGATTTAAAAAAACATACACCTTACTAACAGATTTGATTAAATTGTGTCAATAACTGTAAAGAAAAACAAACAAAAAAACAGCCCGTTAGATATTATTATTATATATTAACATTCTAATTCCCATATCAATACAACAAATATTCAGACACGGGCAGCGATCATACTAGTTTTATCAAATAAGAAACAACAATAAGTGGGTGATTCATTTGCAAGGCATATAGTATCCTTTCATTATATAACAGGATGTATCATATTAGAGTAGGCCATTTCAAAAGCTACAGATTCCATCAGTATCCCAGCATTGTACTTCCCTTATTTTTCTTACCCCAACGGTTTTAAGTTCTGAACAAAGAGACGGCAGAGTCGTTTGTATTCTAGCCGTGTTTCTAATCACATCCCCTTTGTGTCCGGACGACATCACACAAAACCTGCAGGGAGCCTATAGCACCCTGGCACTGAATGATGTCATTGTTGACACTGCGGTCACTTATCTGATTCAATCGAGGGTCTTATGGGATTCCATTAAGATTACGGTTAATGCACAGTAGTCGAGCACTAAAGCTTGTTTAGATTACCGGCAGGTGACAGGGTGGGGGGGGGGGAATGTCAACGTCTCATTCTCATAGACATCATTCCCTCTCTTTTTCCTTTTCTCCCTTTCCTTTCCTTTCTTAAAGGGTAAGACAACCACCCGTTTTAGCGGGAGAACTTACACAACCCACAAGATTAGGACATGTTGCGTTTATTAGGAGCAGGTGAGACGGGGGCTGTCCAACGTGTCACACTCGCTTGAGCAAGGTTGTGCAGCCAATAGAAAACCACCACTTTGGGAAAGGGTTGTATATTCTTGTATTTTATGGAGAGTTTCCCCTGTTTACCAACTTTATAAATGTTATGCAAAAACACAATTTTCAACTGGAAAAAGGGGATTGGGCCAAAAGGGGTCGGACAGGAAGTTGGGAAGAAACTAGGAGGAGGAGGGGAGTGGATGGATTTCTCTGTTTCTCTTTTCAACTCCTAATGCTGCTCATGTGTGACAATCCAAATAACAAACATTATACTGTATTATTATTAAGCCTTCAAAACAAAAACCTCAAAGAACTCAAAACGAAAAGAAAAAAAAAATCAACTGCCATGGCCAGCTTGTTGAAACATCGTATTTGCATGTGGTCCTTATTTTCTAACTACCTATTTGTTACGCTGCAGTGTGTATAAGGATTTATATGTGATTGATCCTGGATACATTTCTGTTGTGGAAAACACATTGCTGCTGTTAATATAATCCAAAGAGAGGGAGGGGGGTGTACTTGTAATCTATTCTGTGCCGGACCAAATGACTTACAACTCAGGGTGGTTGTCAAATCAAAGCCTAACAAATTGCAGATGATCGACTTCACTTCCTGTTGGAAGTTCATTAAAAAAAGATCAGCGTGATTACAGAATTTAGAGTGTTTATTGCATATGCTTGAATTTGTGTTTTTGTGTACGTGTGTGTGTCTTCCTGACTGTGAATGTGTGTGTGTGCCTGCATGTGTGTGTGTGTGTGTGTGTGTGTGTGTGTGTGTGTGTGTGTGTGTGTGTGTGTGTGTGTGTGTGTGTGTGTGTGTGTGTGTGTGTGTGTGTGTGTGTGTGTGTGTGTGTGTGTGTGTGTGTGTAAAGAGCAGGCAGGCCCTCCGTGACCGAGAAGATCATGAAGGTCACGGCCGTGCGCACATGGAGAAAGCACACACTCAGCATTTCCCACAATGGGGGGGGGGGGGGGGGTGCGCATGTGCGTATGTGTGCGTATGTGTGTGTGTGTGTGTGTGTGTGTTTGTGAGGGTCGCAGGCAGCATGTGTGGAGCTAGAAGATGCAGGTGGTGGTGGGGGACTGAAGGGAGGGGGGGGGGGGGGGGGGGGGGGGCGGGCATTCATGACAAGTCTCACCAGGCCTTATCTGGCTAACGTGTCATGGCTGTTTGAACCAAGTCGGCCATGCCACTGGGCTCTTTTGTGCAGGATTTTCATCAGGGGCCGAAGTTTCCATAAACATCTAGAGGATTCTACGAAGCAAGGGGGTTTTGGTGTGTGAATGTGGTGTGTGTGTGTATGCGCACATTGTCCTTTGTTTGTGTGTAGGTGTGCCTGTGTGAGAATGGACATTGAGTGTGTGTGTTTGTGTTTACATGTGTACATGTAAGTGTGCGTCTGTGTGTATGTTGACACATTTGTATGTTTGGTAAACTTGTATTTATTAAACAAATGTAATAAACACTTAAATTGTGTTGTGGTTCGGCTATTATAGATGAAAACTAGGTGTCAAGATGCGATTTGTTACTATTTTATAGTAGATTACAAAACTTTATCGTCCAGTTTTCTGTGACAGAAACCGTTTCCAACTACCTCCTTAGATCAAAAGTACAATGAGATAATAGTGCAAAGTGCAATATGGAGAATATTATTTTGCTGGTTGTGAGAAGAGTCATATGTGACCAGAGAGTGATGTTGCATGTACTTCAATGCACTTGTTTGTTCTATGCATAAACAAGTCTGTTACTGCACTATAATTGCATGTATTTTTATGCGGCAGCCTTTATGTCCAAGATACATTTCCCTTGGGACAAATAAAGTCATCTTTAATCTTGATTAGACATTATTAGCCTTTTTTTTTAATCCACCTATTAGTGACATCACAATTGGGAGTTTCCACCTAGATGTATATGAATAGTTGCTTCAGTTCACTAGGTAGGCTGGCAGGTTAACATTGTGGTAACCTAGGGGCCCTTTAAGAATGACACATTCAGAACCATAAGGGGTCAAGGCATGTCGTCTACATACATGAAAATCAACGACGGGTTTAATACATTACAAGCTGATCTGGTGGTATAGCTGCAATAAAAACCAACATGACTTTACTGACTAAGAGTTTATATTTTACTCGCCCCCTCTGACAGTTAAAAACCGTTGGGCTGTAACCATTTCTATGTAATATGGGGAAAAAAAGACAGCGTTAAATACAGTGCAACTCAATCTGGGCGTATTCGACAAAAACGAGCATCTGTGTGCCTGTGTCTATCCTGTGTTCCTATTCTTTTTTGTAAGCAATTAATTAAGAGTGATGTGTCTGTTAATGTATTGTCCATTTCATCATGAATCTGTTCAAAACAGAAAACAGTCGGCTACAAGGTGTACATGAAAGTAGTTTCATGTACAAGTATGAATAAGTCAATTTATACAGCACCCTCCAAACATAAAATACATTCTGGGGGCTTTGGGCCGAAATCTGATTTGAAAAGTATTTAAAGGACAACCAAAAGAAGACTAAAAAGGTAAACAGACAGAGCCACAAGGGAGCACCCTCCAATCAATATCATTTCTAAATATGGACAGTGTCCTTCAGCATGAATGGACCCTCAACCCTCAACTAAACCATTTCCCCCCAAAACCCTGACCGCATGAACTCGTTGACTTCCAGTGTCAAGGCGCTATTGTTTCGTCTAACCCGCTGCATTTAACATGCGGAGGGAAGCCCGACAAACATCCCGGACGACAGCACAAACTCTAGCCATGAAGAAAAGCCCGTGGGTGAAGGGAACGGAAAGCAGACAGCCGCTCCTGCCGCTCCTTCCTCCTCGCGCTGTGTCACTCCCCCTGGCAAAACAAAAGTGTACGTGTCTCTGCTAAACGATAATGAATCCAATAAGTGGTGTGTGTGTGTGTGTGTGTGTGTGTGTGTGTGTGTTTTTTTTTGTGTTGTTTTGTTGTTACTCTGTTTCCCAGAGAGAGTGCGGTAGATGGAAGTGACCTTGACTCCCTCGCTGCAAACTTCCAGTAACCCTGCTGACTTGTTATGAGCGATGAAATGTCTACGTGGGAAGCGGCCACGCATGGGAACCCTCTAAAGGCCGGTTCTTTCGGGATCCGGAGTCAAATCCAAATCAACGGCTGCCGAGCGGAGTGAAACGTGGATAAAGCCAGGTGCCTCTGAAAACGATGAACGAACGAACGAACCTCCCCTGGGGAGCGTAACTGAGCGGTTCAACGTCGCGTTCAATAAGCCGGTCGATGAAAATGCAGTCAAGAGAGGGCGAAGGGGGAGCTCTGCATGCTCTGTGTTAATTCTTTGACCTTGGATACATGCTGATTAGCAATCGTTTTACTCCCAGGACACAGCATTGCAAAGGTTGGAGACACACACATGCACAGGGAACGTTTGCACACACGTCCAACAAACAGGCGTGCACACACATACGTACACACAGACACACACACACACACACACACACACACACACACACACACACACACACACACACACACACACACACACACACACACACACACACACACACACACATAAAATGACACGTGTTCGTTTATTTTTTATAAACCGTGTAAAAAAATTTGTTATATTCTAAATAATGTAACTTAAATCACCATCATGCACAACATGGCAGGACATTTTTAATTTCAGCTTAAACAAAATGTTCTACATAGAAACTGAAACTTGATGATGCTCTCGGGGACGGGGGGACGGGGGGGACGGGGGGACGGGGGGGGGACGGGTGGGTACGGGAGGGACGCCTTTATTAAAAATCCCTGTCATCCAGATAAGTTATTGTTGCTCATTGGGGTTAAGAAGGAAAACAGGACCAAATATAAATATCATATAAATTCTTTCTCCACAATTATTTTGCTTTCATTTGCATCCAAAAGGGACTCTTAATCCCTTAACGAGTTAAGTTTCAATTTAAATCAGGTCAACTTTGGTGCAATTGTTCCAAAAGTAGGAAAATACAAACAACGTGTATTTACTCTTCATTACCAAGTATTCTATATTTGGGTGTGTTTGGTCGGAATGCTCTGAAACAACCAAGGACACACGTATTTTCTGTTCGGGTTCAGAAATACACCCACATGCAGCAGGGACAGAGACATTGTTGTGGATCTCTGTCCCTTCAGACACAATATTATGGACACGGCATGCCTTCTGCAAGGTTGCATACCTGATTGTTTTCTTTCAAAGGCCATTCCCGATCCCCCAAATACATTTTTTATCTTGTTTTGTTTAGGTTTAGCTTTAAGTCTTTAAATATATTTTCAGTCATGGTGTCATTGGGAAGAGGATGTTCAATTTGTCCTGTTAAAATAACATGCAGATTGGTACGATCACAAAAACATGTCATGGTTATTGGCCATATTGATACTTTTCAAGTTGTTTTGACTGTAATAGTTGTATATCCACAGCTGGACACAGCATGTCCTTGTAATTGATTAGGATGAACTACAGAATCTGACCTTGTTCTTGATTCTAGAACATTTTAAAAGCCTGTACCTGTTGGTTGACCTAGCGTTGAGAGACCCTGTGCATAAGTACCGTTGATATAGCATCTCCCATCAACAAAGATTAAGTGACAAGAAATAAAGTCAATCCAATGACAAATGACCACGAAAGCGAAGAATCACAGCATAGTTTTTAACTGCTTCACAAATTACGATTGACGGCTGTATGGGGAATCATCCTTTAAAATGCTCATTCCCCCCCCCCCCCACCCCAAAAAAAAGATAAATTGTGGACCATCTGTATTTTCAGTCTCAGCAGTGTTTTGTTGTTACCGGGGGAAAGATTGAGAAATAGGGGGAAGCACAAAATGGTAACGTTGAAACGTAAATAAACAAAGAGAGAGTTTATTTTAAAAACTGTTGACTTTCTTTACAGGAAAAGAAAACAAAAAAAACAACAACCACAGCTTAAAACATAGGGAATTTCCAACCTCGCCTTAATCATTTCGTTTAAACATGCAAAGCACATTTCACCCACACGTGTGTAGGGACATTAATGCATTTACCACATCGCTATCTGATTTAACGGATGTCACCTGATATGACGTCAAAGTGGGGGCACTGGTTTCCTGGTTTGTGCCAGGAAGAAGTGACTCAGAGGCCAGTGGAGAGAGCAGTGTTGGGGGAATTTGGCAATGTTTACTAAAGTTTCTCCTCCGCATTTAACTCCTAATTGCAATGACCAGAAAGTGCTATGTTAACAATGAGAAGCACAATCCATCACTAGAATTGCAGCATTGTTATATGGGTAAAATAAGAAAAGTGCATCTGTATTTCACTACCTCCTCAAGGACGTTTGAGGATGGCTAGGAAAGATCTACTTAAAGGTTTTCATTCAGAATGAAGACCGTTTGGAGTGGAATCTTTTCGATGACACTGCAAGATCGAGACCTGGCACGCTCCTTGTTGTTGGGACTTTTGATTTATGACAAAAGGGCACGGTTTTCATTAGAAGGGAAATTTGGAGTGGAATATTTCCTGGTGACATGGCAAGAACCTGGAGCTTGGGTGGTTTCTTTCCCCTGATTTGTTTTAGTGACATTCATTCCTAAGCAAATGCTTTTTTTTAAACCTCCTGCAGCACCATCGGACCGGTTCCACATTGCCACACCGTCAATTTAACAATCAAAACAAAAGCCACAGAGGCATTGTTCAGGCTGAGGGAACGTGGGTAGTTTGTTTTTTTGCGTGTGGGCTGGTTTCGCTATTTCATTCCCCAACGGTTTACGCTTTACCACATTGACCCAGTCTTAGCGAGTGAACGCGTCAAGCTCAGAGTGAGTTCATTGGTCTTTTACAATGCAGACCCCTGAAGAAAGGCAACACTCGCACGGTTCTTTCTAATGAGTCACTCACAGCCATGGCATTCGCCAGATGGTTTTGTCCGCCACCGATGCCACATTGTGGTGGCTATTAAAGTCAGACAATGGCCCCTTTTTTAGGTCACATCCCAGCAACAGTAAACCTACCCAGGCTCACCGAGGCGTTGTTTGGATACATACAGAATTGTTGGGCCTTTTAAGCAAAAGCTGACGGTAACCGATGATGTGCGCGTTAGGACTTGTTCCCCTGACAACGCTGTCTCGCAGCCATGATTTTGGGGTCATGTGTTTGATGCCGGCGAGTTCATGCCCTTCTACTTGCCTTGCATATTGAATGGCTGGATGTCCAAGGTTGGCAGCCCTTGATGACATTACATTTTGGCTTAACTAAAAGGTAAAGAGGTCCTAACCTGGACTAACGTGATGACCACTACTCCTTATCTGTTCAATTGGTGTTCCTGGATGCACTGCGGTTACACCAAGAACTAGGGTTTCAGTCCAGGGTAATACTGTGATTCTGTTGTCTGAACTGTGTCATGTCTTGGCATTGCACACGTGTGTTCAATGGGAGCCGCTTTTATGCGTGACCTTTACAATCTTTCTAGGTAATGGAAATCTCATGTAAGAGATGTGAACATGCTGTGACTCTCGTCAAATTCACTCACATCTCTGTATTTATGCGTGTGCACGGCCTCTCTGCATGAGTTCAAACATGAGTCTCACACTACCGACACCGTGCCAGGATTTCAGAAGTGATGGGAAAAAATGGATGCTCACTCCTTCATTGCCAGGGCCTAATTTTCTTCCATAAAAAACGATGCCATAATTTTGTAATGTGCGCTGTTATTGTGAAATCAGATTGCGACAGAATAAACAAGAGCAGCGCTTTTGAGGAATCCAGAGAAAGGGAAGACTGACTCGGCAAACACACGTTGCGTTTCATGATGCCATCTCCCCGGGGATGTGATGTCAGAACGGCCCACTAGACTTCGAGGAAAGACAACAGGCACCCCCCCCCCCGCCTCGCTTCAATGGGACGAACGCCTGTGCGCTCCTAAATCAATACAGAGAACTGGCCCCATTCAGTTACCGTGATGAAGGCAAACATGGTGTTTTTCCAGGTTTTGGGCGGGAATGTTAGCACTGATGTTTTTCCAGTGGCTGTTCCATCCAGCGCTCGGCCCAGATTACTAACACTGGGTCAGGGGGTGAGGGTGGGGATGTCCTCAGGGCAGGGTCACTCTGTTCTCATGATCTGTCTGTTCATCTATCAGTCTGTCTGTCTGTCCATCCATCTATTTTCTATCTGGGTATCTGCCCGTGTATCCGTCTGTCTGTCAATCTATGTGTCCGTCTATATATGTCTGTCAGTCTATATATCTGTCGGTCCATCAACCTATTTATTGGCTTATCTATTGGTCTGTCTATCTATCATATCTCAATGCAAGATGGACTGACTCCATTTCCATGGAATCTAGAGAGTATTGGAGTATCTATATGAGTCTAGCTATCTTTCCATATCTGTACGTCTGTCAATCCACCAATCTGTCTGCATGTGTCTTTGTCCTCCCATGTCAAGTTACAATGTGTAATATTAGTGTTTGTCTGTCTGTCTGTCTGTCCACACGCCTGTCTGTCTGTCTGTCTGTCTGTCTGTCTGTCTCTTTGTGATGCCCTGGGTCCAGGAACCATGTTTGCTGGCTTCCCTGAGGGAAGAAGACACTCCTGACCTCCTGTGCGGTGTAACTTTTCTCTGAGACGGGGCCCTTGTAAGAACACACCTTTCTGGCGATCCCTGGCCACCAAGCCACGCCCAAGTGTCATTGCCTTGCCCACAAACTCAAGCCATGCGCACAGAGTCCCACTGCTGTCAGTATGGAACAAACGTGTCACTGGGTTAGAATCCACATGTCAATAATAAAGTGTCTTTGTAACCTGATATCTCATTGTTTGAGTTTTCAGTTTAAAATACTCTGTGCCAGAAGTTAGTTATTGAGAAACTAAAATGGTGGACATTGTTAAAAAAAAAAAGATTCTAACCAAGTTTCAGAGTTGAAAATAGTTCAAGCCTCATTTGACGATGCCGGCACTGGAAACCTGAAAATTCAAATTTGGTTACTTATGAAATTGACATCACTATAGGCAAAAAGTCTGTATTAGTATAGGCTTTTCATCATATACAAATAACAACATTATATAAATACAAACGCTACAATGTGCTTCATCATAACTCTTCTTACTAGTAGCCAACAACAGCACTGCAACTGCAGCAGTGAATATCTTCTCTACTCTGAGGCCTAGATCTATTCTTCTATTGAATCACGCCACAGCTGTTATCTCAACTCAGCTAATCCTGCAGCATTAAAGAGCGACCGAGAGCACCCGTCCCTGTTAATCTGTCTATACCTGCCATAGTAACCACCAGAGAGCCCATAGAACAAACACAACCAAAAATAGACTCAAAAGGAAGGGGAACCTCCATCTTAGATTTCACAACGCATTGTGCCCGGGGCGTCTGAATACAGTGTGGATCATGTTCTGTCTATTTGTAGCAGAGATTGTGACACACAACACAGTCCCTCCACACAAAGGAGGGCTGGTGCACACACTGGAGGCGTCTTTTGCACGACTTTGGAGTCGGAAACCTGAGCCGGGGAGCGTCTGAACTGGTTAAAAGGTGTCAATGGAGAGAAGAAACGTGAGAAACGACGGTCGGTTGAGGCTTGGTTTATTTGCTTGCATGCGAGCGACGATAAAAGCTCATCCCCCCCCCCCCCCCCCCCCCCCAACTGGTGTGTGTTTGCAACGCTGTGCCATGGTGTCACCGCTCGCTTTTTTGTTGTCCGGGAAGCACATGTACAGGGAGCAGAAAAGAAAAAAAAAAGAAAAGGAAAAGAAAAAGTGAAACAAAAACGAGAAGACACAGAAGGCGTTGGCAATGGGTGAAAAAACGCACAGTGGGATCAGCGGACATGATGTTTTTTGCCCTCCCCTTTCACGCACAACGACAGTGGGGGGGGGGGGGGGGGGGGGGGGAAAGAGAAGAAGAAAGAGACAGGGTAGGCGCCAGAGAAAAGGCGGATAGCGGGATCTACGGACGCGATGTTTCGCTCGTTCTCGGGCGTCATCAGCGAGCCACGCTGACTGCTATCAGATCCAGATTCCCATCGGTTCCCCACACGGGGGGTTTCGCCTTTTCACGCCGTCGTATCGCCATCCCGAACCGTGTCAACATCCCGACCGTGTCAAGCGTCTTTCCTGACGCGGCGGCTGGCCCCAGTTCGCTCCGCCCAATCTGCCTCCCGTCTCTGGGACTCAGAGCGGGACAATGTTGGCCTTGAACCTGTGGGCTTATCTTCACAGACCGCCACAGATTTTTATCCCGAGCGTGTTTTGGCTTGTGTTTTAGATCTCTTTCTACTGGGAGAGAGGGTATGGTATATGGCAGGACTGTACTGTACATTCCATACAGTACTGCAGTACTGTGCATATCTGTACTAAGCGGTTCAAGATCCACCTTTCCATTCATTCAGCCGCTCACCTACCCATCATCCATCTGTCCATCAACAATCCATCCACCGATTATTTCATGCATCCTTCCACTCACCCACGTTGATCCATCCAACCATTCTTCTGTCCACCAACCTATTCATCTATCCATCCAACCATTTGTCCACCCTCTTTCCATAATTGTTCGTTTTATTCTTTATGGTCATAGGGGGCTGGAGTACATCCTACTTCTCGTCTCTAAGGAGGTGTATCCCCTGGAAGTACGATGTTTTTCCACTAATGAAATTAGGAAAACCAGAATAATCCAAAAGACAATTAGCAGAGAACATCATAAATATGACCTAATATGACAGTTGAGTATAACCAGAACACCCCAGCGTTTGGTTAAAGTGTATTTTTTTTCCCCCGGGAGAGGCATAAAACACACACACACACACACACACACACACACACACACACACACACACACACACACACACACACACACACACACACACACACACACACACACACACACACACACATTTAGGAATTTCTTAGTGTTTGTCAACCCAAGGGAGAAAACGATCACATGATCAATGAGGTAACTATAGCGATGTCACTGCCGTGAAAACTATGGCTAATCAGGTTAGCACCAACATCACTGTACCAGTAGATTGTTTTTGTGATATGTTGTTTTGAAAGCCGACAACACATGGATCGCCTGAGGGCCCTGAGATGCCCATAGCAAAATACAGTGGGATATGCGTATGGTTACCAGGCATGCAATACTGGGATTACCTCATGCTGGCCTTCATACACAAATTCACATAGGCACGCTCACAAACACACAAAGTCAATGATGCCTTAGTGGACACACACACACACACACACACACACACACACACACACACACACACACACACACACACACACACACACACACACACACACACACACACACACACACACACACACACACACACACACACACACTACATTTGTGCAGTTGCTACAGTTGAAATGTGACATTTGTGAGCCGTCAGAAGAGAAAAATAAATGTGAGGCAAATCTTTCGACCTACCGTTCAACTGAATGCCCCTGTTACCCCCAAACCTCAAGTACTCCTGCCTCGCCTGGACAAAGTATATTGTATACCTCCAAGCAATCCGCAACCCACAGAATTACAACTAAGCAAGAGACAATACAAATCACAAAGAAAAAGAAAAAGTAAAAACCTGCGCCAACTCGAACACAAGGGAAAATACTTGTTTCAGTTGCCTAAAACTCAAGGTAACTAAATCCACAACCCTCATAAATGCAACTGAGCAAGAGACAATAAGTGCACTTTCACATGCACACATTTTGGTCCATGCTGGCACGGATAGGTGGGGCGCTTGTGAACGCAGCTGAGCGGGGGGGGGGGGGGGGGGGGGGGGGGGGTCCTGGGCTGCTTTTGTTTTACTGAGTGAGGCGAAGGAGAAGGCAGAGAGAGAGCTCTATTGCATGTCAGCACTTTTCCTTACGGTGACTCATCAGGTCTTGCCACAGCTTGCCCTGCCTGCTGCAGGAGTGCCTGGGGTGCCTCTGTCCTGTCACGAGAGGCTTACAAAGGAGGAGGCCTCGCTAACCCCACTACGCTCAACCAAGCAGGGAGTCTGCCCCGTGTACGGGAGGAGAAAGAATGGGTGGAGGAGAGAAGCCTACTGCAGTGTTTCCAGGAGAAAAAAAAAGGGGAGAAGATGAAAAATGTACCTCATTAAAGAAAGAAAATCGATGTTGGCCTACTCTTGAAAATTATACATCAATAGCCCTCGGGTGATTACAATGCTAACGGGGCACATGACTTATGAATCTGTATAAATAAGAGCCTGAACTTGATCATTTGCGGCAGGAAACTGTAAATATAACACATATGCATGCATGGTGTGTGCATATCCTACATACATACACGCGAGCAGGCACACACACACACACACATCACATGCACCCACAAATATATATATAGATGTACAAATACATTGAACATCATATAAGAGAGTGCATTGAAGATACCAAAATGTGCTAATAAAGTAACTAACTTTCTTACTAATTAAATAGCTCCACTAATAACTTAATTTGTAGATTGAATACTGCCAAGATCTTGCCATTATTTGTACAGGTTTATAGTCATTCGTATCACAAACCTTTATACTAGCCCACAAAATATTACAAATTAATTAGTGCAATTGTCATCTTTCACTGCAGAATATAAAATACTATCTTCAGTCATTTACACAAGGTTAAAAGTATAGGTAAATCAGATACGAGACCCCAAAGGTCTTCATTGACTCGGAGTAGACCTAAAAGGACACCGTTTATAAACAGTAAACCAAAAGCTGGGTGCTGCAATCGGCACTAAAACACAGTGAACCAAACAAAGCGCGGTACCTCTAGCTCGGTGATCGACTCCCTGGGTCTGTCCCAGTCAGCACCACCAGATGTTCTACAGGTTGCCGGGCTCTGAAAGGGGCCTATTGTTGGGGGCTCAGAGCTGAGCAAGTGTCCAGGGAGAGGTCAAGGGTTGGGTTAAGCAAAAGGCACCGGGGGTTACACAAGTCCTGACCCTTTAAATGAGTGCAAGGCGATCCCCACGCAGGGGTCAGCAGGCACATGTTGAAAGCATGCCTAAATGTTGACGGAGACCCTTAAGCAACCCCCAACCCCACCATCAACCCAACCACAAATCTAAAAACACTCCACCAATCACCCCTAACCAACCAACCCACTACCCACCCCCAAGCCCATGACGTGTGGCGACACACATTCTCTTGGGATACAAATAACCCCTCACCCCACCACTCCTTCACCCCGAGGCCTCTGGGTAATTAGGCGAGCCAATCAAGCTGGCCGGGGGCCTTGGCCCTGGCCTAGCCCAGCTGGGGATTGGAGATCTTAAGGAACTTAATTTCAACCAACGCAGTTTTTTTTTTAAGGCATCGTGGTTTGATTAAATTATAAACAACATTTCAAACAAGAATAAAGCAAGTGTTGTTTTTTTGTCAAATTGTAGTTATGGGCCATATTTCTCTGCCTCATAAAAAGAATAAAAAAAACATTCAGCCCCCTTTATTTTCTTTTATCTTGGCCTCACCTCAGGTCAGCAGTAGGGGGGATAAAGAGATTTATTATATATAAAATAAAGGCTTCAATCCCCACGTTTCATTGCTCTAATTTGATTTATTTCTACGCTGGCTGCTTGCAGTTGGAGATATAGATCTCCGGAACCATTGTTTTTAAAATAAATATAATATTGTATATTCGAAGTATGAAGTTTCATGTATCAGTGGTTTTGGCCGAGGGTTAGGGTTAGGCGAGGGTTAGGGTTCCATGAGGGTTGCCTGACTCCCTACCTCATAATCTTCCATTAGAGCCATCTCCTTGGCCTACGCCCTATTAAAACTGCTGTGATGTTTGGATTAGCAAACTGGCTCCCCTTGGTCATAATTCACGAGGCTGCTCATTCGAGTGCTCAAACCTTCCATTATCTGATGGATGTTTTGGGGTGGACTGGTGCTTTTCAGACCGCTAATTGTGGACTTGCAATGGTAACTTATCACAAGCACTTTGGTGGTAACATCACGTCGAGTAACAAATCTATTGCATGGGCTTGGAGGGAGGGCAGATATAATAAAGAGACTGCAGAACTACCTCAAATCACACATTTTCTTTTGCTTTTGTTTAATAATGTCTACACCATAAGTCCTTGCTGACCTGGATGGAGCCAGTTTACTTACAGGTTTGACTGCTGTCCCTTAGCTACAACATATTGGATGATGGGTAGTGGACATTTCCTTTTACAAATTCTTATTGAATGCATGTATGCATGTGTCTGTTTGTCAGTCTGTTTGTATGTAATTATGTAATTATGTAAGCAAGTCTTCCAATGTTAACAATAATGATTTCTAACTAACTATACAGAAATCTATTGAGAAAGGAACCCTTTCTTAACTAGTATTTCCATCATATTTTTGTGCTAAATGGACTGCATTATATTCTGGTTTTCTAACCAGTGGCTACTGAAAGGGATTTACAATTATTGCCTCACATTCACCCATTCATACCCCAACGGCAGTGTCAGCCATGTAAGGCATCAGCCAGCTTGTCGGGAGCAGTTAGGATTAGGTGTCTTGTTCAGGGGCGCCTCGACACGGAGATCGAACCAGCAACTCTCTGGTGGCCAGACAGCCCGCTCAACCTTCTGAGCCACCGCTAACCAAACATTTTGTCTTGTATGCATGTGTACATTAATTTAAACCGAGAAAATGCTCCATCTTCCCCAATGTCATTTTTTATTACGCTGGAATGCCAATACATATTGGAGGTCTATTTCTATTAACATGACATATTTTCCAATATCCGTCAGTCCCTTGTCTGAATGCCTGTGAAAATGCATTCCCTGGATCCACTTACACGTATAGCCAACACCTTCAGACATACATAATAACTGTCTCTCTTAAAGTTTTCTCCTTTTTCCCAACTTGCCTGGATCATTTCCGTCTCTATTTTGTCATTAATTTTCTAAAGGTGCTACAGACAACGATGTCAAACGCAACTCAATACTAGCTATTCAATTCTAGTATTGCCTTGTTTGTGCAACAGTGGTTTATGGAAATATGAATAAATGTAATTTTAATGTGGATAATCAATGAAGAATGTAAGCAGAAATGATTGCAGTTCCTTTGGTTTTGGGCCTGAACAACATTGCTGTATTATTTGTTTTTGTGTACCATTCTCTGGGGGGACTTGACTCATGCAAGACTAATATAAATACACCCAAAGCAGCAATTGCAATGTTTCTCAATATAGTTAACATTGTATAATATAACGGTCGGTAATAATGATGATTTAACACGAAACTTGTGCCTGTGTTGCCTCCATGTAAATTATCTTGGGCTGTGTATCTGTTTAATGACAAATAGACTGATATGCTCTGTATTCAGGCAGATCTTTGTTGGATTGCACAAGACAACAAACTCTCCAGAAAGCAGTGTTGACACGATGTGCCTGCCGGGTTTGGCGCCGAAGCCAGCATACTTTAAACTGTTTTTTAACTGGTGGTTCTCCAGAGTTCACAGAATCAGTGCATTTCCTCCTCCTTATTTTTCTCAGAATATAACTGTGTAGTACGTGTAACGTTTGTTGTCATGGTTTCCATCCCTTGGGTTACGGTTAGGGCTAGCTTGCCTCAATGCTTTTCGTCCGGATAGGATACTGACATTGACTTTTACAATTATGATTTAGCGTTTCACTGTTGCATTTGAATGCACAATATATATTTAGTGCGACCAATAAGATCCCGTGAAACAACAATAACAGTAAAAAAAATGTGACCCAGTTTTTGCAAAGACAACAAACCACTTCCAGGTACAACGTTCCAGCATTTTGAAGGTTGCTTTATTATATATATACTGTCGCGTTCCAATGCCAGAGGCTTCCTTGAAAGCTGGGTTTGAAAATGAATACCTTAATGTTTTGGTTCAGACCCACCGAATAATTGACTATGTAATTACATACTCTGCAAAAGCCTCTGTGTCCATTCAGGCCCATTTGGGATTCTGTGTAGCATTGCAGACACGACCGAAGCCTTGACCAAATCAAAATTCAAACCCACTCTTTAATCAAAAAAAACTGGACAACTCACATCCAGAGGCAAACTTTAATGTCTGCAGTTAGCTAAATGCCTTCAGACCGCCGTTTGGGGTGTAATTTGCAATTTTCACTTAAGCCAAATGTTTCTTTTTTTGGTACTTTTTTTGAGCCACAGCCAAACGGGGAATCCACCGAAACATTCCCAACATAATGTGGCTCATCGCGACAGCTGGCCAGTTTTCTGCTAGAACTTCTCAACAGCGTGCCGCAAAGTCACCATTGTGCTTTACAACAATGTAGTCGTTGTTGTACGAGTTTCTCAGTGTATGGTCAGATCATAGTGTGGGTGGTCAGATAGGTGTCAGATAAGCTTTGATTTGAGAATGTGATGACTGAGGGGGTGGAATAACGTCATATGTCATTGCAGAGGTTACATACAACTTGCTGTTGGTGGAGATGATGAGAGTGGTGGTGGTGGTGGTGGTGGTGGTGGTGGTGGTGGTGGTGGAGATGGGGGTAATAGTGGTGGTGTTTGGGGTGAGGGTAGTGGAAACTATGCTAGCGGTGGTGATGGTGGTGGTATATGTGTGGAGGGGGTGCTGGAGGTGGAGCTGGTGATAATGGGGTTGATGGTAATAGTGGTGTTGGTTTTAGTCATGGTGGTGAGGGGGTGGATGAGATGGTGGTGAGGGTTGGTGGTAGCCATGGTGGCTGAGGCAGTGGTAATAATGGTGGAGGTGGTCTTGGTACTGATGGTTCTGATAGTGGTGATGTAGGTGGTAGTGGTGCTGCTGTGTCAGTTGCTTAAGAATGAGTGTGAAATGGCCCCGCCCATGCAGCTACTATCCCTGGGTTGTTGATAGAAATTATGGATCAATGATGATGCAATCAATGAAACACATGCTCCAACACAAGAGAGGGATAAAGAACATTGGATGGCAATGAAAAATATACAAACCGAATAGATAAATCTTACCTATCAATCATCAAGTTTGTCTCTAAAATTAACAACAGATGACAACAGAATGTAAACCATAAATTCAAATCAAATAAAGCAAGAAGGAAAAAAAGAAACATGACATTGTTTCTAAAATGTGGTTCCAATAGACTGTCACCCACACCTATTTATATATTGCTCTCCAGCACCTTATTCTAGGAGACACATTCCCAGGTCATTTACTTCCATACCAAATTAAATTAAATAATCAATCAATCTTTTCCAGCTCTATTTCTGTCACTCCTCCACCCTTTTTCTATTCCTTTCCTTTGCACTTTGGCACACAAGAGTGCGCGCACACACACACACACACACACACACACGCACACGCACACGCACACGCACACGCCCTGGCATACTTAGCTGGGGCATGTGATATCCTTGCCAGTCGGGTACAGGGATCTGGTAACCTATACAGCCCTTTCCAGCCAGCCTGAGAGAATCTGTCTTGTTTCAGCCAACGTGGTGTTCATATCCAAAGGTTGGCCCAGTACCCATGATATTAGAGTATCAAAGCCCTGACTTTGGCATTATACTGTACCAAGTTCCTCTACTGTACAAAGTCACAACGAATACAGAGCTGTGCGTTGGGAGGGCCTCGTTGATTGTTTTGTTTACATATTCATTATTATTGTTAAAGTGCAAACTGTCTAAGATATGTAATTATATTTGATTTTATTGATTTTACAGATTTTAAGCATTTTTGCTCATATTCCTTATATGTAATGTGTTATTTTGGCTGAGTAAATGCTAACTATAAATCTAGTGCTAAATATGGCATCTAGCAAAGCTATTTTTGGCCTATGAACATGTTTGAACCTTACTCTTATGTGAGCAGCATGCATTATACATACATTTATCATGAAATAGTTTTGACCCTTAGACTTAATGGTGAGTTCAACCATTCCCAGCAACAGAATGTGACTGTGTTTGGTGTTTTCATTAAGAGCACCGACCAAATAGCTGACTTGATTGTTTGAGACTGTTTGAATAAAACTAGTAAAGCACTCAATTTGAAAGTTCAAATATTTGTAACCTTGGTTGTTGTAGGAACGTGTTGCGCCATGACACCGTCAAACATTCAGGTTGGCCTTTGGCATGCAAGCACTGAATAGAGTGTCAGAAACTACGTAGGAGGTACAAAATAAAGGGGATTTGTACAGTGTATTTGAATGGATTAAGATGAGACTTCTTTAACGTTAAACAAGGGAAAACAGTCGGGAGGGGTAACTATAAATAGATCACCATGGCTAGCTGCTTGATGCTTAGGGTTTGGCTATGAATCAGTTTAGTTCAGATTAACATTCCCACAGTGCTCACACACACATACATACATATACACCCTGATATAAGTCCCTTTCTCACTCTCCTTCCACTTTATTGGCATATTTTCTTCTCCTTTCTTGTGCTCTTTCTATCCTTCCTATCTCTTAGTTTCTTTTACTCTTATACTTTGAAAAGGAAGAGTTTTGGAAAGATATTTGGAAATTTCAAGAAACTCAAAAGAGCGTGATTGAGCCAACTGTGTAGTATTTCATATTTAATGACCACTTTATCTCAATCTCTGGTGTTTCCATCACAGAGCTACTCAAACGGGACAATCTTGAAATCTAACATTCACTGTTGCTGAACCACCATAGCAACAACTATTAATAAAGCAAATAAAAAAATGGAGGGGATCAGAACTTCCTTAAACTTTTAATATAGCTTTTGCATAACAGTTTTGAAAACTATACTTATGTACTTCCTACAAAAATTATATTTGAGGGTATTTTGATCTTAACAAGGTGCAGTGTGTGCTTATTTTAAGGAACGCAGAGAGGAGTTAATGCTATTGCCAATTTAGATTAACATCTAAACTGTGTTATTCTTTTTTACTTTAGATGGCTCAGAGATTGGTATTCTTGGCAGAGCTGGGTTTTAAAATGTATTTGGGAAGGTTCAACAAAAGAAAAACATATGCTTTTAAAAACAGTATATGTAACATGTTCACATTAAAACGACAACCCATGTTATGTATTTTGTTAAGTAATGTACTTAAATTATCCCAAATGTTTCAAACAATGTTCAAACTGGGAGAAATCCTGGTTTGATAAGACATTTCAATATCGATCTAGTTTAGTTCGATGTGGTTCATGCCATTCACCAAGCTAATGCTTACGGTAACGTTATAACGTTACAACATTAACGTTTTTTGTATGGTTGTTTTGACCATGGATAACCTTGTCGCGCTACTGTTGTGGAAAGTACAACACTTAAACTTTATTCTGCGTTTTCCTGATCTCTTTTCTTGTTAAGAGTTGACCTTTATTTAAAACGTAAAGAAAGTAATACAAAAGCCAAGCTGGTTTGCAGAACAACTGTGTGGTAGTGTGTGTGGATGATGGCTGGTTTAAGCAGCCTCACCTGGCCAAGTATGCGTGACTGGACTCTGGAGCTGGGTGAGGCTGCACACCTGTTGCACATTGAGTAATCAGTGTGGACAGGTAAAACCAACCGTCACCACACACACTCGAGAGATCTTCTATATGGCAACATGGAGCGCCCAGCTTTGTATCATTACCTACAAACGTATACAATACCTCACCACCCTGCATCCTTTGTCTGGGGAGGACCCCTGTAAAAGTCCCCTAGGTGGAGTGTGGCAATGGACTTTGCTACAAACTGCTTTTACAGCTTCGGGACTCATTTCTTATCGTCTTTCTCTGTGATTCCTCGAATAAGCTCCAAGCCAGGGTTATCAAACAATGACTTCAACCAACTTGTTTTTTCCGTTATGTTCATGGTCTTCGAGCACAACTTGGTTTTGGTGGTAAACCTTTCACCCAGTTACCTCATCCTTTACCCTTGGTGGATACCCTTATCCATTCCTTTCGCAACATTTTCTAACCATTCGGTTGTCTCAAACTTTATCAGAATTATATTTTACAAGGAACACCCAGTTCATACTAGTGGCACCTAACATCGGCTGACCTTTTTAAGAAACAAGGGTCTCTTCAAGAGACTCACCAAATAAGTGGTTTTCCACACTTATCTCATTCATATAGGATTTAAGGCAAAATACTGATTATTATCCTTCTAAGGGTATAGTCAATTTCTCCCATACTACGCCACCACTGAATTCGCTACGTAACTTTAGCTACAGCTGCATAGCTAGTCAACTCATCTAATGGTAAGTTAGCAAGTTAATGTTGCATTAGCTTAAGTAACTTTTTCATTACAATGAAATTACATAACATGAAAAAACGTGACTAAACGTAACGTGAATACATCTTGAATACATAACCTCGGCTGTGAACATGATTTCTGCCTGAGTCAGGTCAGATAGATTTTCATCAGCAACGGTGGTGAAGACAACCGTTGATTACTGCAATAGTGGTAAATAAAAACAACATGTGGGTCGTCACTTGATGACTAACAACACATGTGGGTCCCGATCCTAAACCAGTTGAGAAACACCGCTATAAATAATTGTAACTAACAGTTTTGTTTCTGTTGCACTCTATTTTTGCATGACTCAGTCTAATTCATGAGTAAGCAAACACCCGGGCCCCTGCAGTCGGCCTCCCGACGACAGACACAACAACACCTATCTGCACGCCGTTACTTATGGAAATGTTTGTGTGTCTTTGAGTGTTTGTGTAATTTGTGGTCTCTTGGTTTGGTTTGTGTGACCATCTCACTGAAGTTCAGACTTCATTCTGTACTCTTTACTGCTTTTATACATGCTACAAAAAAGGACCAAACACTGAGAAAATAGCCTGAAAATGACGAAGATTAGAGCATATGAGCTCAAGCTCAGCATTGATACAGTTTGCAAGTAACCAACTTGTGTTGGGAAGTTCACAGGTAAGGTCTAGGTTTGTAGGAGCTAAGGCAGGGGTGCCCGATTCGTCGATCGCGATCGACCGGTCGATCTCAAAGGTAGAGCGGGTAGATTATGTGACATTCCAAAAAATAATAATAAATGAATAAACACACGCGGGGAGAGGATTTTTTTAAAAGTCTTTCAAAAAACGTTATCAAGAAAACCCGGCTCCCGGTGTGTAAATTAATCGTCAATCACCACGGACGGTGTGCCCGCAGTGGTGGGCCGCTTTAATGGGTTTATTGCCAAGTGCAGGCAGGACGACGCTTTCCCCGACTTCCTTAATCACCACTGCATAATACACCAACAAGCATTATGTGCTAAAATGCTAAACATGAAAGAGATAATGGATGTGGCAACGAAAATCGCCTGTTCTATTCGAGCGAGACCTCTTCAAAGACGACTGGTGTCGTGCACATCTGGAGGAGGCTGACTGCAAACTACTCAGACCTCTTGCTACACACTGACGTGAGATGGCCTGGTAGGGGGAAATTCCTGCAGAGATTTCGAAAACTCTGTCCGGAGATAAAGGACTTTCTCCTTGAGAGTAAACATGCAGAATGCACGCAACTTAATGACAGTACGTGGCTGCTAGACTTGGCATTCTTAACCGATCTGACCAACACGTTGAACGAGCTTGATTTAGAGCTGCAAGGAAAAGAAAAAGAAAAAACGTGGTCAATATGATCAGCTCAGTTAATGCGTTCAAACAAAAAATGCAACATCTGTCCTCAAAGCTGCAGCGACATGATTTGGGGAACCTCCAAAACCTCGCATCTGAGCTGGAGACGCAGCGGAAGGCGTGTGCGCAACGTGACAGTGTGCGCTGCACAGAGCAGATTGAGAATGGTCTGTCACACTTTGACAAACGGTTTCAAGACCTTGCTTTACTCGAGCCAATCGCTACATCCATGCTATCCATTTAGGGAAGATGTTGAGGTTGATCAAAAAAGTGTCAAAAATGTGTCAAAAAAGTGCAGCACTGTTTCACCTGAACTCGTCTGCAGTGGAGGATGACATTTTGACAGTGCAAGCTGATACTGACCTGAAGTCCAGGGCTCATGGACAATTCTGGAACTTACTCACAGAGAAAAAGTATCCAAGCATGAGGAAATGTGCTACCTCCTTGACTGCATTATTTGGCTCTACTTATTTATGCGAGTCAGCCTTTCCCCACATGAAGATTATTAAGTCCAAATACCGTTCCCCCATGACTGATGATCATTTGGAAGCCTGCTTGAGACTAGCTACCAGCAGCTACTGTCCGGACTATGCAACCCTGGCTGACTCCAAGCAGTGCAAGTCATCAGAGTACTCAGTGTGTGTGTGTGTGTGTGTGTGTGTGTGTGTGTGTGTGTGTGTGTGTGTGTGTGTGTGTGTGTGTGTGTGTGTGTGTGTGTGTGTGTGTGTGTGTGTGTGTGTGTGTGTGTGTGTGTGTGTGTGTGTGTGTGTGTGTATATGTTGAGCTTTTTTTTATGTAGGTATATCATTTTGACCTGGTCATTTTGAAAGTAGCTCGCAAGCAGAAAACGTGTGGGCACCCCTGAGCTAAGGGATAAACAGCGTACCATAAAAGGAGTGGATCAAACCAATATGGGAAGAAGACTTCAACTTTGACGTAAATACAAATATCAAAATACAATTTACAACAGCCAAAAAAAAAATCTCCCAAAAGACAAAGACATTGTGACGTAAACAAGTAGTTTAAGCTCAACAAGTGTTTGTCTGCGATCACTTGGCTTTTGAGACACAGGGGTTCTTCCGTTTCTTCAACCTATTTTGGGTAGCTCAACATCACGAAAATCCCCCATGGTCCACTGAAGTTCCTGAAGCCCATCATCACTCAGGAACAACTGAACCTTTTTATATCAAGTGTAAGTGCTGTTCATGATGCATGATTAATAAATAACTTAATGGTTAATTCATGGTTTATTTGATTAGTAGATTTATAAATGTACTTATTGATGTAAATGTTACAATTAAAAATGTGATGTAACGGGTTTAACGTTAGTCCATTGTTGGTGTTTTTATGTTCCGTCCCGGAACTAACGTTCTCTGTTGTGGTTTCCACTGTGACAAATTTTGATAATGGACTGCAATCTACGGTGAGCGGATCTTACGGCACTCTGCTATAATGTAGTCGAAGTTATAGTTGTTGCCAGGCCAAGAAAATACCGTAAAGAGACTTTCAAGGAATTGAAGGATTCAATAACCTATTTTCAAGATAAGCAGCCAACGAGTGTCAAATATATAGTTCTCACGGCGTGACGGGGATGCATCGAATAAAGGAAGTGCAAGACAATAAACGCCCGTTTTAAAAAGAACCAACCTGTGTCTGTGTTATCCTGAAGAGAGCTACAGCAAGTTCCACCCAAGCTCATCTAAAGCCTAAACCAAGATGAGGACCTGACCTGTACAAACAAAACACTACGGTTATTTGTTGAACTATAACCATATCCACAATATATACATATATGGAAAAAGATTGTGCAATCCCGTTAAACTAAACACAGCCAATGTATTAGCTATGCTTTAGTTAGATCTTCCCGAAATTATGGAATTTCCCAGCTTGACTGGTAACGCAACGTGCAATGGCCAAAACCCCACATTTGCACACGCCATTGAATGCGCCACAATGTGCTATGACGAACTCCAGCTTACGAAATACAAAAGTTAAACAACGTACAAACGTAATACAAAAAAAAATGCTAAGACATAAACAGTATAAACAATTAAATATTATGTAACCTAAGTGACATATTCAAATAGGATTAACCACTTACAGGAATTGATGTAATCCTTTAATGAGCAACACACACCTTCACACAACGGAAAGCTAAACTAATCGCGTCAACGTAGCAGAGCAGCTAAAAAGTCCAATGGAAAGCTCGTCAGCTTCCAAGGCGTGCATTTATCCTATGAAAATGTTTCTCCTTTTAATGAATCAAACGGAATGTGTTTGGCTTGACTGACTCCCGTGCTGGCTGACCACAACGCGGATGGAAGGCGGTGCTTAATGTAATAATTTAATCTCATTGGATAAGACTTGAGGGGGCTTCTTATAACGCCGAATCCGATGCTTCCTGGTTGGGTACTCACTTTGTGGTGTGCTCCACGAGGCGAGACAACCTAGCAAGGTAGCATCACATGACCTAAGAAAAAGAAGTGTATATATATATATAGTCCTAATTTAGTCCTAATTTACCATGGAGAGTGACGTCAAAGTCCTAGCCGTTTAATTAAGCGGAAAAAAAGTAAAGCTGACAAGTAAACTTGATGTTTGATTGAAAAATACATGTAAGTATGCCATAGACTGATATGTGTTTATTAATGTGATGAAGATGAAGTTGGTCTTTGTGCCGCATGGCCTTATGGGATATGCTAGACCAACCAAGGAACCATCGGATGTTTCCTTGACGTTTTCCGATATCTAGGCTACCTAGTTAGGATGTTTCCTATGCTTCCTTCTGAAGTGGGACAGTCATATGCCGACATATAATTGCCACTCGTTTAGGAAGCATTCTTGCAATTGAGAAACAGCCCAATAGGTGTTTGCATAATTAAAATGATTGTGAAAAATAATAATAGTCGTTTTGTCACTGGGTTTCAAGAACCATGCCGCATACAAAATGTGCACACTATACCCACCAACAATGCATTTGATTAGGAATTCTGTAAGCAACACGAGAGCCATGATGACTGGCATGATATAGATTAAATATAAGCAGATTTGCCCTTTCTTCTTTAGACTTTTAAGACATTGCCTGTGTGCTGACTAATATACCATTATACCGTGAACCTGACCATGTCACCATGAAACAGCCATAAAATGGTGTGTATTTATTTTGTATTAACTATTGGAAACTTTAAGTCAGAATTATTTAATCATTCAAATTAATACAATTGTATTTTATGAAACTCAATTCTTTGGAATCAGGCAAAAAGTACTGGCTAACAGGCTTCACCGTTGGATCAAATATAGTTTGTTGCTACAGAAACGACGGTATCAACCTTGGCGACTACTTTTCCATGGACAACTGCCAAAAGCGATGCAGCCTCAAAAGAAATGTGATGCAGCAGAAATGCACACACATACACACACACACACACACACACACACACACACACACACACACACCGTACATGCATAGACACATGCACAAATGCACACACTCACAAACACACACACACACACACATATTTTACATACACATAGATACATACATGAACGTGTGCACACACACACACACACAACATACACATAGTTACATACACACATGAACGCATACACACACACATAACATAATCATACACAACTAACGGCACACACAACATACACATAGATACTTGCGCGCACACACAGAAACAGACACATCTACCTACCTACTACATACTTCCACATACATATAAACAAACACATAAACATACATACATACATACATGTTTATATGTTGACAGGCTCTTTAAACTTTGAAAGCATGGTTAAACCTTTGAAGAGAAGAAATAGCCTATGGTTCATTTGTAATTCCTTAGTGACGCTGACATCTCTAACTCAAATAATATCTTGGTTATTGAAGCTGAAGTATGACTTTTTTATTATCTTGTTTTGCAGTGCACTAAAAATGACAAATGAAACATTACAACAACATTTGAAGTCTTTAACTATTGAGGTGGAGACAAAATAAACACAATCTGCTCGAAGAAAGAGGACATTTCTGAGGGTGGTTGAAGTGGAAAAAATTGGTCAGCCTTTTGACTACTTAATTAATTTAAATTGGTCTATAAGTGTGTTTAAATGTAGAAAAACCTATTGTATTTATGACTATATTTTACTGGTGTTGAGGTAAACTATGGTTACTTGTGATTCATTCGTTTGTCATAAGAACAATGTTCAGAGAGTGAGGTCGGGAACAGGATCTTGTCAGTGTTAACAGCGCCTTCTACTGGTCAACACTGGTACTGTGGGAGATAAATCACGGCAGTGAAATCGTTGTCTGATCGTGCAGAAGGACATGTTAAAATAAATTATCAATGAGGGGGGGAGGGGGTTGTGAAATTAAGGGAAATTGCGATGGATTAAGAAATCAACACGAATTTCTGTGGACGTTTTGCGGTCACTATCCGGTTTTCTTTGGGATCCGGCGGACTTAAATGGGTTGCAATATGGTGAAATAGGCCTACAGCATCAGTGTCCAGAAACCTCATTCGTCGTGAAACATTTGGGCGCTTGCATACAGGGAGCAAACACACGCTGGAACAATTACGCCCTGATCTGAGACTATTGGACTATTGCCGTGAACAACCGTGCTTTGAACAACTTTCTCTCCTAATTTCTCTCTCTCTCTCTCTCTCTCTCTCTCTCTCTCTCTCTCTCTCTCTCTCTCTCTCTCTCTCTCTCTCTCTCTCTCTCCCCCCCCCCCCCCCCCCCCCCCCCAAAAAAAAGAACATTATGTAGTTAGGCGCGCGCATACATACACACACACACTCACACACACATACACAATATTGCTGTCCACATGGACGTGCGCCTATACATGTTTCTATCCTCATAGAATGGGGTCCAAAAGTCAACAGGTGCAGGCTTTATTTCAAACCCCATTCCATGGAATAGGCATCCCAACGAGCAGGAATCCAAATGAAAACACATTGGAAAATATATACTTACTAGTGAACAAGTCAAACAGGACATCATTGCAAATTAATCCTTCTTAATCCTGATCCACGGCTTGCAGTAGGCCTAGTGCTGAGACCAGCGTGTATGCATTTATTTGGAGGGACGTGATTTAATTGCGCAGAACGAATTCAGAGAACATAAGACTAGACAACAATGAGCTAAAGAGTGATAAACAAATGCGTTTGAGCATTTATCCAATTGCGATTATATGTGGTATAACGCCTGATTGACATCCTGATTTTCCGTCTTCTAAATAAGACGAGCGTTTTTAAATTCCTTCAGTGTGTGGGCTCTGCAACAACGCGTCAGGCTTTATTGTGCACGCAGCGGCGAGCTGTTAAAACAATGTGATTGCCGACTGCAAAAAAAAGCCTGCACCAACTTCTGGAAGCGGCGTGTTTAATCGGAATGTATTCTGGTTGTTGCCCTCGTGCACGCATTGGCATCCGCACAAACGGCGTGAAAGATCGACCCCGCTGCTGCACGAAGCAGCGATCGATGTGGCTGCTGAAGAAAAGGGCTGGCCCCCTGCCGAGGCGTCGAACAAGTGCGCCTCCCTTCCCCTCTGTTTCGCGTATTCATAGTTAGGGGCTTGGGCTCGGCTGTTTTTAAAAAGGCAAGGCGGCGCTCAAGTTGATCAGTGTGCTCAGGAAAGTTCTCGGGTGGAGAGAGTATCGGAATCCATTTGGAAAGGGCTCGAGCAGAAGTTTAGTGTTTTATTTTTTTCCTGGTGTAACACTCACGTATTTACCGCTGCAGGAGAAGCGATCGCGGGCAAAGAAAAGCGCGCCGCTTGAACTGGTTATTCTCTATTTTATGTCATTGCACGCTGCAGTGCAGCCTGTCAGTATCAACCACTCTGAACAGACAAGAGCGCACTCGTTTGGATGAAGACTCTTGGGCTTTAGCTTAACATTTTGGATTATCAGATTCGGACCGCGTTTCTGTGTTCGTTAGAATATAGCCTATATATAGTATTTTTTTTCTTACATATATATATATTTGAGGCAAATTGCTATTTTCTCCACCAGACAACAAACATGTTTTTGAGTTTTTGTCTTTTGGTGACATTCGTCTTGGGGCTGTCCGGTTGCTTGGGCTCCTACGTGCCGTGCGAGCCCTGCGACGACAAGGCGATGTCCATGTGTCCCCCGGTGCCCGTGGGATGCCAACTGGTCAAGGAGCCCGGCTGCGGCTGCTGCCTCACGTGCGCCCTGTCGGAGGGGCAGGCGTGCGGGGTTTACACCGGGACGTGCACCCAGGGCTTGCGCTGTCTGCCGCGGAGCGGAGAGGAGAAGCCCCTGCACGCCCTTCTCCACGGCAGAGGCGTGTGCACCAACGAAAAAGGATACAAACCGGCTCATCCCGCCATAGGTAAGATGCGTCCGCCGCGACCGTCTGCTCTCTGTCGCCCGCCGCACACAAGACGATTTGGAGATAACGGGTCAGAGGCGGGGAGGGTGCATTGGCAGAGATCTAAAGGAATATCGGGCGCTTATACGATGTCGCGTGTGACAGATGGCAAGAGGTGGCATCTGATTAGCGTGTCCCAGGCGTGATTAAAGCGTGTGCCTCCCGTGACCAAACGCAGGAGAAAGAAATTGCACCTTGCGGCTTGCCACATACTTTTCGTACTTTAACAATACATTATTTGAGGTACACACTTGCAAATAAGTTGCCCGGATTTGAAATGTTTGTAGTTGGACATGTATGATCGTCCGTGCGTAAACACCCAAATTGCACCAATGCTCCAGTTTTCACCCGACACTAGAGCGCAGATAGAAAAGTCTCGACCACTAAGCCCCACAATTGATCGATACCCTCTACTGATGCACTGTGGCCCGTAAGCCAATCTAAGTGCAGATCGTAGATCTGTGGTATCTTTCTGTTATACACATTTGGAGCTTGCCTTCTTTTCTGTTGTCCATTTCAACCTCATGAGAGAGCATATTGCATGCACTTGTAGCGTTTGCTTTTTGACTATGTGATTCTTTACCGTGGGTTTGTTGAGCATCCTAGACTGTATATATGAGATACGAGAGAGATAGAGAGAGAGAGAGAGAGAGAGAGAGAGAGAGAGAGAGAGAGAGAGAGAGAGAGAGAACCATGACTTTTGGCCATGCGTGCAATGTGGACGGAGAAAAATAACATTGAATGCCTCGAACCAGAGCCCTAGCCGCATGTCTGTGTTATACATTTGTCAGAGAAGGGGGCCTGTCCTCCCCGAGTTATTTCTTAACTTGTCAACTAGAAAAGTAGGGGGCAGCCACAAAGATTTTCGGCTTCATGCCACATACTATGAAATACCGCCGGGCTCATTTGGGTCGTTGACGGTCTCTGAGGGCTACTCGCACCTAGTATGCAGCGCGCACCTCCTTTAGACGCCGTGGGATTCCATTAAAACAACCATGGACAGAAGGTGCTCAATCTTTTGGTTTGCCGTTTTCATACAAAGTACTCCTTAAGCCAAGCTTTGTTCTCAGGAACGTTGCGTTAAACAAACGCGATGTATTGTGTGTGTGTGTGTGTGTGTGTGTGTGTGTGTGTGTGTGTGCGCGAGTGTGTTTCAGCGTGACCTGTGGGGGGGGGTGTATTTACACAGGCAAAGAACTGTTTGTGTCTGGGCCTGTGCGCTCAGAGTGGTTAAAAGTGATCACACTTCAGACATGCATCCCTGTGTGTGTGTGTGTGTGTGTGTGTGTGTGTGCCTGTGCATGTCTGTATCTGAGTGTATACTTGAGTGTATGTATATGTGTGTTTATGCATGTGTGCACTGCATCCATGTGTGTGTGTATGTGTGTGTGTGTGTGTGTGTGTGTGTGTGTGTGTGTGTGTGTGTGTGTGTGTGTGTGTGTGTGTGTGTGTGCATGCATGCATGCATGAGTGCCGTCTCCTCCGTCTGTCCACAGTGGCAATCAGACACTTTTCCTGGCCCCGGGCGGTGCATTTATTGCATGGGCGCTCAGTCTCAACACAGTGATTCAGCAGAATGCCTTCGGCGCTGCTCTCTGCTGCTCCGTGAACATAGCTGTCGGCCGCGCAGCTCCCTCGGAGGGTGTGTGTGTGTGTGTGGGGGGGGGCGGTTGTGGAGGAGGAGGAGGAGTTAGAGGGAAGCTGGGGGGGGGGGGGGGGGGGGGGAGGTGAGGTGAAGCCATGCTGGGTTCCTGTGGTGTGGGGTTGCAGCCCGTCTGTGCCGTCTCCCTCGCTCAGCCGGTGCAGAGCGAGGGAGGGAGGGAGGGAGGTAGCCAGCGACGGGCATCACTCGCAAGTCGTCTGACCCGTCTAGCTTTGTTACTGTTGTGTTGGTTGTAGTAGCATCGTAGCCGTCTTATTGACCAGAGGATGGACAGAACAATGGGAGAGGTGGAAGATGTTAAACGTTCTTGTCCTACTTCTGAACCCCGCCACCTCCTCCTCCCCTCAACTTTAACCTTGTAATGCATTATTTCCCATTCAACTTGTCATGTGACTATTTATTAAGGCGTGCTGGCAAACGGTAGGTTCATTTTTGCGACAATTGTCTCCATGATTTTCACGAGTTTTGTTGTACTTGGCTTTGTTGGTTTATTTTGGTGGGAGGAGGGTAGGGTTTGGGTGGAGGGGGAGGGTGTGGTAAAGAGGAGTAGTCGAGGGGTGTGGAAAGAGTTCTGGCCCTCATGAGTGATTGGTGGGTAGATGGGAAGGCTTTGCCAAGAGATATGACTTCAAGGCAACAGGCGCTCCTCTGGCCCCGGGCCCCTGAAAGAACCGTATGTTTGAACAGATTGCTATTTGCCAAGAAACAAAAAGATGATTAGGAACGGGCTCCTAAATCCAGTGGGCGTTAATCGTACGCTGGCAGGCGCGCCAGACCCTCTCATTTCACATGCGGCAGGAAACCTGGCGGCCTTCTTTGACAAACCTGTTGAAACCCTGCATATTTTTTTTATTTTCAATTCATGTAAATGCAATTTATTCTGCTGACAAACGTTTGGAAATGTTTGAGTTCATTCAGTTCAGGTGAAAAGTAAATGATTGTTTGTTTTTTTGTTCATCAGAGCAAAGGACGGCAATGAATCACATACAATGTTGGAATTTGAGCTTCGGCTATGTAAACCTTTGCTTTTATTGCAAAAAATCGAAGGGCTTTTTCTATCTTCCAAATTAAAATGAAGAGTATCCATCATTCTCTGGTCACTGCGTTGCATACACAAAATATGACTGTTGGACACACCCTGGGCCACAGCTGCTTGTATCGCTTGACACTTTCACAATGGACTTGCACACAACGAAGATATTTTCATTTCAATTCCATCGCTAGCACATTGTAGCTCTGTGTGCGAGAGAAAGACTAGAGACCAGAGCCAAGCGCGAACCACCAGAGATCCATTTCAGTTGCCATGACGATATGTGAGATCTGTCGTATCGAGATACCATGCAAGGACTTCCAAGAGTCAATCCACTGCCTTCCCAGGCCTAAGAACAGCCTGAGAAAACCTGTTTTTGGGAGGGATCATGCTGTTTTTGTTTTTTACATCTGCTTCCCTGGGTGCTTTCGAGGTGCCAGTGTACAGTCTTTCACTGGTAGGGGAAAGATTTCTCTGGCACGCTTGTCTGATTTCATCCTATAAAGTTTTACAGCAGTCTTGGTGCAGCATGCTGCTCGCAGACACCTGGCTTGCTAACATGAACAGCTGTAAGGTGAATCAGCTTACACAGTAGTCTTTCTCTGTCAAGAACATATGACAACTATGGATGCCCACATGGCGCTCTCTTAAAGGGCATGGAGATTTGGCACAGCTCTAACAGGTTTGAAAACCTAGAAACACAGAACAGTGGATTACCGTGTAGAGCATGTGGGGAAAAAGACGCAAAGGACACACATACCTTTAGTGTAGGCATTGTCACTTTAGCGTTGTCCACTGCACACAATCCTTCAATTGAAGATTTCTTTATTGACTTGGTTAGCATACACACTGTGCTCCATTCAGAACACTTGACATGTAATCCAGTTTATTTACAATATGCTTGCCCTCTCCCTGTTCCCTTGTTGGATTGATGCATTTTCTGGACACAACCACTACAATCTGTGGATTGTATTTACTTGGCCTTTAGCCTTCGCTCATGGCATGGCATTTTTGTCAGAAACTCTGCATGAAACTCTGGCATCCAGGGGCGAACCCCTGCCTCACGCCCCTAAATTGGGGTAGGCACCTCCTGGCCCCACCTCCGACCTTGGACAGGAATTCCAAGGTCAAGAAAAATGCCACAATAAAAGAAAGGTGATTGAGTGGGCTACTGCAAAACCAAACAAAGTGTTAACCCCAAAACGCTGTATGTGTTGGATTGTCCATCCATCCCCCCCAGGGATCTTTCTTTATAGGTCTCTGGGAGCCTCTCTGCTCTGGAACGTGAGCTCAGGAATCCTAACTTCCAGCCAAAATAGCTGCTGGTGCCATGAGAGAGCCAGAACATTGTCACACCCAGCAATTGTGTTGTGGTGCCGTGACCCAAAAACAGGTTGCGCCTGTCCATGTGGCTTATTGAGGAGCCAAACTCAAGATGTGGGTTGAGACCTCAGACCGAAATTAGGAGCGCAGCCTAACTTGACCATCTGTACAACACTGATATTGCGTGTTTTCTGACATTACTGGTGTAGTTTTAAACTAGAGTTTTAAACTACAGTCAAGCTCTAGAGGCTGTACGAAAAAAAAAGTATTCACCTTTTGCTCACTGCATTCTCCCCCATCATCCATTTAAATATAATTTGTTCTTGGGGCTATTTATAACATGCATTCAGAGAAACAGGAAGCCGTTTGATTGCGATGAACATATGTATGCACAATACTATGGGGAAAAATTGTTTCCTGGAAGTCGAGGATGCCGATAAATGCGCTTGGCAGAACACAAAATCTTGCATCTAACCTGCAGAAACAGTACAGAACACACTGTGCAACAAGGGTAATGAAGGCTACATACTGTGGGACTTAGCTGTGTCGTGCTGAAGCGGTAGAAGCTAACTGAAGTCATCTTCATGTCTTGTTAAGCGTAGCAGTAGTTCTGCAATTGCTTTATTATAATACATCAATAAATATATTCAGTATTAAAAAATGAAGTCAGGTAAGATGTTGCGAAAGTACATATTTTAACCGCTCCCCTTGTTCCACCAATTCACATGGCTTTTGGTATTATACAATTTTGATGGCAAATCATCAAACTGATTTGGACCTAAAAAGTCTTAAAATGCAAATATCTTATTTGGTAACTAGCATATTGCATAACTCATCTGCTGGCTTGTTAGCTGCAGTCTCTCTGCTCTAGAAAGCCAGGGGTTATCGGACCATGCTTTGAAATATTAAAGCCCCTACAAGGAGTTCTGGAGAAGTGGATAGAATTTCCTGCAGTAAAGGGCTAGATCTCCTACGACAGATTCAGCCTCTTGTCTCTGAAAGCTACTTCAGCTCTGTCCGTGTGTACAATTGTTTAGAAAAGCCTTTCGAAATCTATCTTTCAGGCGATTCTCCTCCTCCTGTCTGCACTGTTATATGCCGCCAGAAATTCGAACCCTTCCAACAAGCATTGGGAATATCTTTCATCAATGCTTAAACATATTTCTTTCATCAACAACGATCTGCTATGGTTACATTGGTTAATAATGCACTGATTCATGCATGGTGTTATACATACTAACTGAAGAAGGGAGGATTTGACATTTGGACCTTTAAATAGCTAAATCCTAGTGGTACTAAAAGTTCTGTTGACTTCTAAATGGCAGTTGTCTTTTCATTGAGATTACCAGGCATTTATTTTTAATTTGATCAAAGATCACGTTGGAAATGATGTATTAAGAGAAAAGAAGGCACAAATGACAGATAAAGTTGGTCCGTACCTTTACCTTTGACAATACGATGGCAAGGTTATTTTTAGCTAATGAAAAATGCTTCTCTCAAATCTTTCATAGGAACTCATACTCATAAGAGAATCCTCTTGAAGGCAGTTTATAACTTTTTTTTTATTCTCTGGGCTTTGCACCCCCCTCCACCCATGATGAACCTGGGTAATATTGATGAAGCAATAATTGAGCACAGATGTTAATTTTAAACAGAGTATCAGGTGCACGTCTTTTGGCTCCTCCACTCTCCTTGTTCTAATGAAATCTTCAGTGTTGAGGAAGAGAGAGAGAGAGAGATAGAGAGACTCAGAGAGAGAGAGAGAGAGAGTGGGAGTCATAGAGAGAAAGAGAGAGAGAGAGGGTGAGAGACTCAGAGAGAGACACAGAGAAAGAGAGAGAGAGAGCAATGTGTTGGGCTCAGCTGAATGGAGAGGTTGCACGTGACCAGGCAATCTTGGCCGGCGTCCAGAGTCTTGGCTGAGTTTCAGTAGTTAAACACAGACCCTCTAAGCTTGCTTTACAAGCTGGGGACCCAGAGCATGGAAAAGTTGAGGTTTCTTTTCTTTCTTTGTGGCTGAAGGGCCCACTTCAGAAAAGATTAATTCAACTGATTTAGAGAGAGAGAGAGAGGGAGAGAGAGAGAGAGAGAGAGAAGAGAGAGAGAGAGAGAGAGAGAGAGAGAGAGAGAGAGAGAGAGAGAGAGAGAGAGAGAGAGAGAGAGAGAGAGAGAGAGAGAGAGAGAGAGAGAGAGAGAGGAGCAGATACTGTTGTCCTTTACAATGGATACACTCTACACTGGGTGACAAGGGCAGAGTGGGGTCTCTTTCAATAGTAGTCTTCAGGGAACGTGCCCCACAAAAACACAACATTACATTAATCATATTACGTTACATAATAATATCCTTCACACCGAACTGCAAATAAGATATGCATTCATTCATATATTCAGTTTGTGTTAAATGCCTACTAAAGCTCATCAATTTAACCTACTGAATGATTAAGATACCTAAGGAAAAAATAAAGAGACAGTTTTCTTCACCATGGCAACAAGCATCATGTATGGATGAGCGCTTGAGTGGCGTATTTATTTATAACAGTTTATGGCCTTGCAGTCTGAGCAGGCAGACACGCGGACGTATCCAAACACAAACCGCAGCCCTGCCAAGTCATGAGTCCCGAGATTAGTTTCAAAGAGGCAGCACTGCAGCTCAGAAGCCAAAGACCCGATTCTGGTAATCACCTCCCACCACCACCCACCACCACCCTACACCCACCTCCCCCACTCTCCCATATGCCCCAGACACCCATGCTGTGTCAGGCTATTTTAATTCCTTGGAGTAGCTATGTCCTTGTTCAATCCTCTAATGCTTTATTTTCCTCCGTCTTTTGCTGAAGAGAGAGTTCTTTTTTTTTCAGTTTAAAAATAACCGCTTCAAATCATTTTTTAACTTAGTTACCCCGGTCCCTGATTCCTCGTTTTACGACGGTGTTTATTTGCTTTATGTTTACCGGTTATATAATTACGCCCGTCCTAGCCAAAAGTTTCTCTTCGCTTTGACGGCAGGCCTGTCTCTGTCCCCCTCCCACCCCCCAGCCCAGGCGCATCTCTGCAGGTTTCCTTGTCAGATAAATATAACCAGGGTCATCCGCTGGCACCCACCGCCGCTGCTGCCGATTAAGGCCCTGGCACAGCCCCTTGCAACACCCATTAAGTTATGCTACTATTAAGCCGATGGACAGGGGCGGAGCTAGCGTAGTGGGGGGCGGGGGGCTTCTTTCAGTGGCCTCAAGGAACCTCTGGCTTTGGCTTTGGGGGGGGGGGGGGGGGGTGTAGGCTTAAGAGGCTGAGCCCGCCAAAGATAGAAGGAGGAGGGTAAGGGGCTAGCTTAGGGATAAGGGACCTCAACCAACCCTCTAATATGCTACTGGTCGAATGCTTGTTATCCCTGGGACCCAAGTGCCACCTGGGGGAAGCTAGGTTGATCCACGTTGAACAAAAAGAATTTGGTGAAATAAATACAATACAAAAAACAACAGCGTGAACTTAAGATACATTTCCAGTAAGTGACGTGACTTTCCGCAACGGATGATGTGCTCGAGTTCATTGCTGGGATCTTTTGTTAGCTCGCGACGCTAGTGTGACGTTGATTCAATTTGTCAGATGCCTCAATGCTTCATGTACTTGGGCCGCTGTGCCACAAACAGCAACTGAATTTCCAGGCAAGACTTTGGCAGTCGTGACATATCTGATGGTATTTCAAAAAAGGTCTTACGACGAGCACACAGATGTGCAGCCTGGCGCCTCCTTTTGCCAATTCACTTTGTATTCCAACCACAATCAGAACCAGCTAACCAAGCAATGACCAAAGTAAGGCTGCCGGTGTATAACTTTGCATTAAAGTTAAGTGGTAGAGAAACCAAGGAGATAAAAACCAGGTGTATACTTAGTACTCTAGTAGGTTGACATAGCAGATGACCCAAGCTGTTTGTGCAAATTCCATAAGGAGATACTTGGATGTAAGGAAGTCTGCATTTAGAGTTAAAGTTCATCAGCTGTCTATCTTTGGTTTCACCCCCCTCCGTTGTAAACAAATGAGAAAGCAACATTTGGTGGCCAGAAAGCCTGGGAACTGCATCTGGTCATGCATTTATCTGAAGCAATAAAACAACAAGCTATAGAATGGTAAACATGTCGTGTGACGAGGAAGGAGTGCAGAATACCTTCTGAGAAATGGGAATCTACTTGACACACTATTCATATGCGCTTTGTTGGGTGAAATATAAATATTATAGACGTATAGACTAAAGACTAGCAATAGACACTTTTATTCACAGTTTATTAAGAGGCAGGCACGGGTTATGCGTCTTTTTCAGGGATGCCTCAAGGTAGACTGCAGACATTGGGGTTTGAACCCAGAACCTTTTGGCGAGGAGTCAAAAACCGAGCCGATACACTTTCCTGCCTGATTATTGATCATTCGTTTCATGCTGGGTGATAACCCACGTCGTGGCACGTCAATCAATCGTACAGTGTCTGCCTGGCTGTATATCTATTTTCTGTTTAACAAGAGTGATTGGCACGTAAAAAAAACAACTCGGTAGCTTCCAAGCATGAACCAAGTCTGAACAACGATTACAACAATGCAGTTCTTTTGTTATCTTTGTGTACGTACAGATCGGGAGTCGCGGGAGCACGAGGACGCGATAACGGTTGAGATGGTGGACGATCTGCCACAGGCCAAGGTGCCCATCCTCCCCAAGGACATCCTGAACAGCAAGAAGGCCCACGCCGTGCGCAAGGAGCAGAAGAGGAAGCAGGGCAAGCAGCGGTCACTGGGGCCACCCCTGGACTACTCCCCGCTCCCCATCGACAAGCATGAACCCGAGTTTGTACGTATTCCTCAAAATGTTGGCTTTCTCGGTTTCTAAATTGGTTAAACCTACAATGCATGATTGGTGCTTAACAACGCAATTCGCCTAATATTATTGTGAGGGCTTTATTCAACCCTTAACAAACAGACTCCAGTCCAGAACAAGTTTAATGGCTGACGTTTCAATCGCAAATATTTTGAAAACAAAGTGAAACACTTATTAAGGATCACAGCCAAAGCAACATCCCAATGCATCATCCATGGATATCAATATATCAGTCATGGTCCGGTGTTAGGGGTTATTGGTTCTTAGAGTTGTTGGTGTGTTCTAAAGCTCTCAAAGGGAGCGAAACATTGTATGGTTTTCTGGATCCTCATTAGTTTGTACTTTTCTTTGAAGGGTCCATGCAGGAGAAAGTTAGATGGCATCATCCAAGGAATGAAGGACACTTCTCGCGTGATGGCTCTGTCTCTGTACCTCCCAAACTGTGACAGGAAAGGATTCTTCAAGCGCAGACAGGTAAACAGTTTTTGCCACTTATAAAGAGAAATACAAATAAAAACTCTATTGGTAAGATGCCACCATACATAATATTCGTATGACATAATATATGTAATCAATTCCAAATATTGTGACTGTGAATTCTTATGATCTAAGGTGAGGAGTTGTGCTGTTTAGAAAGATAAATATTCTAACTTTGTACCAGTCTTTCTCATTAGTTGGACTAAACGGCTGCTTATCAAGATATACACTTACCACTTATCACTTATCAAGATATATTTTAAATATTCATTTTACACCCATGATATTTAACCCAATTCGGAATAAAATACGTATCCTAATCCAATCCGCCGCTATTTTATAAAACTCTACCGTGTTATTGTTCTCCGCAGTGCAAGCCGTCTCGCGGCCGCAAACGGGGGATCTGCTGGTGCGTGGACAAGTACGGCGTCCAACTGCCCGGCACAGACTACAGTGGTGGGGACATCCAGTGTAAGGATCTGGAAAGCAGCAGTAACAACAACAACAATGAGTGAATGAGAATAAAGGACAATACCAACAACGGGGGAAGAACTCTATTACCCACAATCCCCCCACCTGATCCCCCCTCCCCCCTCCACCCTTACCCGTGCACCACCTGACCTTGGGCCCACACCTTCCTCTCTCGCTCCTCCTCCTCCATCATCATCATCATCGTCATCATCCCACCGGTTGACTCTGCCCTCCTGTCACTTTGAGATTTCTTTTGGGGGGGGTTTTGTTGAAAGGAAGAAAGAAAAGGAAAAAGAATCCAAACGAATGAATGGGGACACTTGTATTTTTCTTTATTTCTTTCTTTACTTTTGTATGCTCTTTTTGACGTCCAAGCACTCATCTTCGAACAAGGGTATCCCCACTACCACCCCAACCGCCCCCCCCCCACCACACACCCAGCAAGACCCCCTAGACTTCTGATCGAAGTGGGGGGCCCAGCTATGTGCTGCCGTTCCCCCTCCCCCCTTCCCAGCTACATATAAATCAAAATATATGCACATCAATGATATATTTTTGTAGAAGCTGGGATTTCAATTCAAAATTTTTGTATGATATGAAATTAATGCAAAACTATTGTGGAGGGGGAAAAAACAGCAACCAAGGGAAGTTGAATCTAATTAGTTGATTGGTGACGTTATTTGGTTTAAGTGGCTTCGTTGTTTTCCAAAAGAAAATTAGAAAAAGAAAATCTATGATGAGGTATGGATCGGCTGTAACAGTCGATTCTGTCGGGGTATTTTGTTTGTCAGAGCACTTATGAATAGGGGAACCTGCTTAGATGTATGTGTAACTTCAGAAAAACTTCAGTGTGTTGAGTGAGTGTTGGTGTTTCCGTGCGTATGTTTCTTTATGTATGATCTTGTATAGATGTACGATGCAGCAAGCCTATTACAAAGAATGTCCTTTCTCTCTTTATTTTTTTCCTTTGTAAGTCACAAAAGCTATAACTAGTGCTTGAAGTGGTTACGGAGCTGGGAATTATTTACTGGCCTTTGTCAAGTATGTCGCGGGGACAGACAGTGAGAGAGAGAGAGAGAGAGAGAGAGAAAGAGAGAGAAAGAGAGAGAGAGAGCGTTTGACAACAAAATGGTGGACAGGTAACTTCAGATGAACCTATATAAGCGGCTCGTTGACAATGTAGCTAGCCTGAAATGCCAACTGTGCCTATTTGAACAGACACTGCCATGCAGGGCAACACAGACTTTGACAGAGAGTCCTGACTCTACTGGTGAAAATAAAAGATTTACTTTTACATTTTCTTTTTTCAGTAGCTTAAAGTGGCCTGACTCGCACACAAGACAACGATCATGGAAAATGTTCTGCCCTTGAGCCATGAACGAACACTCAATCTTTTAAACTAAATAACTATGCCTCGCTTAAGCTAACTCGAGTGCGCATTCAGGCTTGTGTTCACCAGTAAGGCCAGTGGATCCTCTGCTCCTATTGGGTGAAGCACAGTTTTGTACGGTATTGTTTGTGCTGTTACCTTTGCCTTCAGTGAAGTAACGACCGCCCACTTTTGAGCCATGAGTGGTGTACTGCTATTACAGTGTAATCGTGGTGTATAACATTACATTTAAATATAGTTATTGAATGTTTTATTTTTGTTTTATATATTTTTTTGCCTTTAGAAACCAACAACGACAATGTTTTGGTGCTTGAAAGAGAAAGCATTGTGTCAGCATTGTGTAGAAAAAAAAAAGATTGAATAATTGAGAGGATGAGGATGACAAAGCACGTACGCCAGTCCTGCGCTTATGTGAATGCAGAGCGGTTAAAAGAGGCACTAGCCCGATGTGTGCATGCCGCTCTGGGGAAATCTTTGTCATTGCCTTTTAGAAAACTTCAAACAATTACAAGTTACAACCATTGCAATTTGGGGGAAACAGTCGACACTTTTCCAACAACACAAGGGTAGCTAGCTAGGTCAGTTTGGGTGTAATTTTCTATCTTTGAGATCAGGTTCCAGTGCCTTCCACCATGAGATGACGTTAGAAAACAGTGGCAAGAAAGTGACACAGTTTTTGTTATTTTCGTGTGGCCTCTTCGTTTTTACAACAAAAATGTCTAGGTCTACTCCTGAAACAGTTAAAGAAAAATGAATGTGGTCGGTCATTTAAATGTGGTTGTTTTGCTGTTGTTTTTTTCAAATGTGTCGCAAATCTGGTATTATTCCTCCCCCCGTCCCCCAGCTAAACCCCGGGACATTTCTGGACAAGAGTGATTTGTGGGGGGGAAGAGCTGCGTAGCAACTAGCCGGTTCAAACCTCTCTCTCTTCTCTTTCTTTCTACTATTAATAAGCTAATGGATGGATGTTTGTTTGAATTGATTGCCAACGTACGCGACTGCCAGAACAGGGGAAGGCCAAAGGATGTTTAGAATACAGAGATGGCTTATCAAAGGAGGGCGTGAGGCTTTCTCCCAGGTGCATACTCACTTTCCAGTTTTTTTGTTGTTGTTTTTTTAAAGGATTTTCAGAGAGGAGCTCATTTGCTGAATCACAGCGAGAACGTGCGAGAGAGAAAAAGCAAGTGCATTTAAAAAATGGCTTTACAATAGTGAAGGTATACCAGATAGTTTCCACAACCCCCCAAGTCCCAGGCCTTACTTTTGAAAAGAAACAGCTTGCACTTACATTTATTCAGTTTGGGATACTGATACAAAATGGCGTCCGTAACGATCTGGTGTCATGAAGTTAACAGCAAAAAATAATGGGGGGGGGTGGACAAACAAACAAAAGATCGGGAGGACAAAAAAAAAAAACTACAAACAACAAAAACATCACGGGAAACCACCAATACATGAGTTATCTTGTTTTTTCCTTTTAAAAGGGGAGGATGCTTGAGGTCGTTCTACATTTCTTTTTGTTTCGTCGACAGGGGCTTTTGTGGCCCATGCCTTGGACTTCACCTGGAATTACATCTTCTAGTGGGAGGGGGGAGGGGGGGGGGGGGGAGAATAGTCTAGAAAGATTGACATCCCAGCGTAGCGATGACACAGTGGCTCTTCTGACAGTCGACAGAACCTAAGGGTTGGGGGTCAGGGACGAACGCATTGGGGGTGCTAGTTGGAATAGGGGTTGTGTGTGTGGGTGTGTGTGTGTGTGTGTTGAGGGGGGAGGGCCTAAGCCACTTACTACCCTCCCTAATACAGGGGCTCACCAATTGCATGACGGTAGATACAGTTTAGCTAGACAGTTAACAGGAGCTCTTTGGAATCTGAGGAAGTCCGTACAAGCAACCGGTGGCTGATGACGGGCGTTTTCGATTTTTATTTATGTCGACGTTTAGCGACCAATCACACGTTTCAGCTCGACTTATTGAGAAGATACACGTTTCACAATCAGAGGGAAATATCGACAGTACAAAACTGAACATATATGTCTGATCATTTTTTCCTTTTGGTGTTTTGGTGCTAGATTTAGTTTAATGGGGAGAAAAAAAAAACGAAAGGTCGAATCTGTTTGCGACGAGTACATTCCTCAGATTCTTAATCTTCTAACATGGTTCAAACTCATAATCACATACTTCATTCTACAGTAGTACTACAGTAACCACAGATCTTTTACGTGTTTCTTTACTACAGTTATAACAACAGGTTTTAGTTTTAGTTTGTTTGTTTCTGTGGTAGACAACACAATTGGTCGCTAGGATACGGGGTTAAAAGGGCTTGAGGGATCACCCTGGCAGGATAGAACAGTGGACATGAACACGGTCAGCATTTGGAACTGCATCAAATGAATTAAAAGAAAGAAAAAAAAGGAAAAAAATACAAAAAATCTCAAATTATTAAAGTGAATATCACTGTGTAATATTTATTCAACTTGTAATTTATGTACTCGTTTAACCTTTGTCTCTTTTTTTTTGTTATGACAAAGCATTTATTTAAATAAAGTTATGTATTCATTTAAATACTCGACTATGTTTATTTTCTGTTTAGACTTGCATTTAGCATTACTTTGAAGAAGATCGTTTTTCCAAACTCTCCAACCATCTCATTTGACAAACTATGTCATATGTCATTTGACATATTCATTCAATTTTCTATTTCAATTTAGTAGATGTTTAGTCCAAAATTACTTGCAGATTATTTTCCAATGTGTCATTAATGAGCAGGTAGAGGTTAGGTATCATGCTCAAAGACACCTACAGGGTCTATAGACAGATGGGTTCGAATCCACCATCTTTTGGCTGGGAGTCAAATACCCTAACGACTAGACAATCCTATCTCATTAAATACATTTCCACTGACAAACCCAGTTAGTGAAACCCTTTGTTAACCAGACCTGCACTCATCTGTTTTGGGCTAAATCATGGTGGTATTAAACATCTACCGATCCCTATGTGCTGATGAGGCACCCAGACATCAGAAAGAGACAGGAAGTCCATATCAGGCCGCACAGGAAGTGAGTTCATAAAGCCTATAGCCTCAGGTGGTAGTCACCTGGTTTTCAACACGGTAGTCAAAAAAGATTGCAGAGGAACCAGGAAGTCATGTAGTTTGAGTTTGAAGTTCAAAGTGTAATTAATTCCATTGGGAGCAAGATTAAAATGAGTGAGTAGGGGTCTGCTGTAAGGGGGGTCTTTTATGACCACTTTGTGGTTGCATTGACTGAAAAACACATTATTCACTCCCTTCATCTCTCTCTGACTATTCCCCCTTTCTCTCCCTTCATCTCCCTCCCTCTCTCTGTCTATCACCCCTTTCTCTCCCTTCATCTCTCTGTGTCATCCCTTTCTCTCCCTTCATCTCTCTCTGTGTCACCCCTTTCTCTCCCTTCATCTCTTTCTCTGTCTATCACCCCTTTATCTCCCTTCATCTCTCTCACTCTGTCACCCCTTTCTCTCCTTTCATCTCTCTTTCTCCCCCTCTCTGTCCATCACCCCTTTCTCTCCTTGCCTCTCTCTCTGTCACCCCTTTCTCTCTCCCCACTCTCTCCCTTACTCTCTCCGTCTCTCTCTGTCTCTGTAGTTCTTTTTCTTGTACTCTCTCCCTTTCTCTTCCTTAACACTCTATCGATCTCTGTCATCCTTTTTTCTCCCTTCATCTCTCCCACACTCTCTCTACCTGTCTCTCTCTTATGTTCTCTATTTCTTTCTCTTACACTCTCACTATATCTCTCTCAGTCACCCAATCTCTCCCGCTCTCTCTGGTAGGAAATGAGGGGTGGGTCAATGTAACATGTCGGAATGAGATAGAAGTGTGTGCTCACATGCATTTGATTATGTTTGTATGTATGTCTGTGTAAGTGTGCTTGTGATTATGTATGTGTGTGTGTGTGTGTGTGTGTGCTACTGTGTTGCGCGTTTAGTAAGTGCACCCATGCATGTGTTTTTGTTTGAATGTGTGTGCATTTGAGTGTACATGTGCTTGTGTGTTCTATATGTCAATGGGTGTGTGTGTGTGCCTGTGTGTCGTCGTTCTTCCCCCCCCCCCCCCCCCCCCCCCCCTGCTACCCCTACATCCGAGAATGGAACTGTGCTTTTACTCAGAGAGAGACCGGACTTCACAGGAATGAGCTCTGCCCTCAGATCTCCCAGAAACGTCTGGCCATCTTTATCCCCTGGTGCATTGCGGGAAGTGACAGAACAGGGCTTTTTTTGTTGTGTGTGTGCGTGGGGGTATGCGTGTGGGGGGGGGGGGGGGGTACCACAGCATCTGTCCCCTGAGAGCTGGGTAGTTTGAGCAGGCCCAGATGGAGGTGATTGACACAGCCATGAAAGGGTTTAGGTCCACCAGTCTTCCCCCCCCCCCCCCCCCCCCCCCCCCCCCCCCCCACACCCCCAGTACTACACACTGATCAAGGCTGCCTTAAAAGGAGACTGGGGTACTTGAGATGTGTGTGTGTGTGTGTGTGTGTGTGCTGTGTGTGAAATGTAGAATCATAATTCAGATTCATTCATTGCTTGCTGTGTTAATAGTTGTGTGTGTGTGTGTGTGTGTGTGTGTGTGGGGGGGGGGGGGGGGGGGTGTATGTGTGGGGGTGGCATATTTGCCGTTTAAAGTGTGAATTTGTGCATTACCTGTGTTTGTGTGTGTGTGTTTGTGTGTGTGTGTGTGTGCGCATGTGTGAATGCACATTTGCATCCATGTGTGTGAGTATGTGCACACACCTGTGTGTCGTGAGAGTGAGGGTAAAGACTCGCGGGGCAGAGGGGAACATGTGTATGGGATTTGATTTGCGAGGCGGTGAACATAACTATTACGATTTGCCTTCAAAGAAACTGACAACTGCACTTAGGACTTCAAAGCACTCATGCCCCTTTTATTACATAATTAGGACGGCAACGCTGGATGGCTACGTCTAATCTCAACACGCGGGGCACCTCAACCCCCCCACCCACCCTTGGTTTGCTCTCATGCCAGTCGGCTGTGTGTGTGTGTGTGTGTGTGTGTGTGTTTGTGTGTGTGTGTGTGTGTGTGTATGTATGCGTGTGCGTGTGTTGAGCATTAGTAAGCAGTTGTTAAAAGCTCAGCCTCCGATAACAACCATGGGGGGGGGAGGGTCCTTATCAATGTCCGCCCGCGGCCCCCTTAAATACCATCTTGGTTGCGATGCCTTCAAGTGGAGGGCCCATGCGCCTCATGCACCTCCTATTCCATGTGACCATTTACAGTTTTTTTAGAAGCAATGATGGGGCATTAGAACATGTAAAGTTACAAATGGCATGCAGATGTTTAATGCATAATAGGTCAGTTCTCGTCTACGCTATTTCTTAAAAGACTAACTGCGGTCTTCTTCGTCGCGATTTGCGAAAATAATGCTTGGCAGTTTGGAGTAAATCATACAATTTAGTAGTAGTGGAATCCTGAAGGCAGAGACAAGTGTCTGCTAGTTATTATTTTTTTTCGAAGCCAGCCCTTTCATCAAATATGGGCTCAGACGCTGAATCCCAAATAGAGGGTTTCGGTGCCTAACGGATGTGAGTGTGTGAACCGCAACTTTTTGTGTGTGTTTCATTAGCTTACCTGGAATGAGATCTTTACATCCTCACATCCTACACGCCTCAACCCATAAGGGCTTTGATAGTCTTATTGCTGACGCACATCGCAGTGTTGATGTGTTAGGAAGACATGATTACAGTGTGGGCCTTCTTTTCAGCTCGGCCACGCTAAGCCTGGGCTTCAACAAAAGAATTTCCTAAGGACGAAAAACCCAAAACGGTTGTATTTATGAGGGATATGAGGCAACAGCGAAAGTATGATGGGAAGTCGTAGCTTAGTTCTCAACATTGTGTCGGCTTAAAAGACGTCGACTAGAGATGTAGCCAGGGTATTAATCAGGCCAAAGACTCCTGTGTTACATAAATACACAGCATGCGACGTGTATATGATCAGAACCAACTCGATGACTTTGTTATGCATAATTAAGTGTGTATACATAAATTCAAGTCCAATAAAAGTAATTGAGAACAAATTTGCTTTTTTTTTGCAAAGTTTGCCAACTAACTATAGATATTGTTCGATTGATACATTTCATCATAATCTTATGTCTGCTACGCCACCCCCCCATATATATATATATATATATATATATATATATATATATATATATATATGTATATATATATATATATGCTGCCAGCAGCTGTGTGCTGTGTATTGAAGCTGTCCTGTAATGTCTTGAACCCACAGTAGTTAGGAAGTCATACACAGCTGATCGAAAACGATGTAACATTAAGCAGTAGAGCAGTCAAATGGAAGCACCAAGTGCTTGTGAACGATATTGATGAGTCAGCCGGTGGTAGCACATATTGTATTTCTAATCCACACCTATGTGCTTTCCAAAGCTATTCTGCAGCCATAGGGGGTGCCTTTATTTTCATTTTGTTTGTACATAGCACAGCATTAGCTTACACAACAAACCACGAAGAACGTTGTGAATTGTTATGTGTGTTTCACATAGTTACCCTGGTGTAGCTTCATGGAACGTGAAGATAACAACTGTACTGTGTGAGTAACATGGAAGTGGAGTAGTGGTGAGAACAACTACCCTTCAAGGTAGACTGGAGGCGCTTTTAACCATACACAAATAACTGTGTGTGTAGGTGTGGTGGTGTGCATACGATTAGGTGTACGTGTGTGTGTGTGTAGATGTATGTGTGTGTGTGCGTAGGTGTATACGTAGATGTGTTTGTGCGTAGGTATGTCGGTGTGTGTGCGTAGGTGTGTGTGTATTTATAGACATCATAACCCACTTGTATCACATTTGTCAATGTCAGCCTGCCATTCTAATCCTCTGCATGTCAACGCGTCATTAGTAACCTACACACAGACATACACACGCACACAAACTTGCATGCACACATACACACATGCACATAAACACACACACACACACACACACACACACACACCTCAATGCACCGGCACCCAAAAAAGAACCTGTTCACACATGTGCATGTGCCAAGTCGTGACACACATACCTGCGGCTCCTGGATAAATGAAGGTCCTCGACACATAGACACACATGTAAACCCATGAAGGCAGTAACACACATTCACATGCACACGTAAATTCCCAGACATACACATGTGCACACATATCCATGCAGACACATACACACACACACACACACACACACTAACGCACTTGCACACACACACACACACACATACACATACATGTAGCGCACACACACACACACACACACACACACAAACTATCACACCACATTTATAAGTACAGTAGGGTGTACAGTATAGAAATAGACAAATGTATTTATTTTATGGATAATATATTTTGTATATTTCTCTTCATCACAGACAGGAGTACAAACATACTGGTATTAAAAAGCACCTATTGCCTCAAGGCAAAGTAATGCGTATTAGTCCAATATCACAACTAAGGAAAATATTGTCCATTGTTTGGACTGACTGATTTTAATGAACTAAAAGGTAGCACCTCAGAATAACGGTCAATTTCAATTTGAAGCAATAATAAAGTAGTAGTAAATAGTGAATTAATCAGTTATAAAGCATTGTCTACATTAATACTTAGTAAGTTATTCATAATCAGTTATCAATTATGAATACTATAATGAGATAATAGTTTGTAAGATCCTTTATGAAGTGTACATTAATGATTTACAAATTATTGTTAATAATAATTTGTATACACTTAATAATGGTGCAATTCATGATTAGTTTGGGTAGTCAGAAAGCATTAGCTCATTCTTGTGTGAGGACTATCTATGCCTTACTAAGCATGTAGAAATTCAATTTAAACTCTGGAAATGCCTCAAAAACAATTGTAGGTAAAAACAAAAACAAAACTAAGTAACAAGTAGTAAGGCATGATTGTCCTCACTTTAGATGAGCTCACAATAAAGACTTAACTAATGCTTTATAACTGAACTAATCATGAATTGCAGCATTAATAAGTGTTTACAAAGCATTATTAACACATTGTAAATAGTATAGTTTGTAAGTCATCAAAAAACTTAATAAATTATCTTATAAACCATTATCTTATTATGTTATTAATGATTTCCATCTGATTATGAATAACTTACTTCTGAGAGTTAACATAGGAACAATGCTTTATAAATGATGAATTACCACTTTGTTAATGCTTCAAAGTTGTTATTCTAAAGTGCTTCAAACTAAACTTTAGAATCGGTTGAGCACACCCTCCACCCACATAAAAATCAAAACAGAACTCCATTACATCCGCAGTCAAAACAAACAAATTAGTAACAATTCAGTGGAAAAAAATACTCAACACAAAACATGGGCAACATGAAACCAGAAAGAAAAAAAAAAGAAAAAAAAAAGGTTCCATGAAGGTTCCGTGTAGGTTCCACACATTCCACATTGTGGGATGTGTGGCCAACAAAATAGGGTGTCACAGATTCAACATTTAGATATCTAATGTGGAGGGATTACTCATAGCACCTGTATAGAAACTGTATATGTTGTATTCTCTCTGGCTCACAGGCAGACAGCGTAGGATCCATGTAGGGGCTGCCAATTAGGGAAGCAGCTGCACAAACAGAAGCCCTGATAGCCTGAACGCTGCAATACACACGCGTGGAATAAAAGGGGCAACATGCAGCATACCACTTAGCATCGACTGCTAATAACCATAGCATAATACCTAGCATCCCCGCTACGTCCCCATTCACCTGCTGATAATGACAACGTGTAGTGTAGCGGCTAGCATCTATGGTACAATCCATATTCACCTGCTAATTACAGCAACGTGTGGCGTAGCGGTTAGTATCCACACTACGATCCATATTCACCTGCTAATAACAGCAACCTGTAGCGTAGCGGCTAGCATCCACACTACCATTTCCACACAGTCTATTCACTTGCTAGAGAGCCCAAGGACAGCATTTCGGAAATATCTTTAAACAGGAAGTATTTATATACTCACATTTGTGTGCAGTACACACACATCTGCACACGCACACACACACACACACACACACAACACACAAAACACAGGTAGTTGCACAAAGAACACAACAATGTTGATGTTAAATGTTTGTTTTAACATACATTTCCTCTTTCAACATATATTTCAACATGGATAATTCGATTTAAACACTACCTTTGTTGGGTCAGAATCTCTTATGGATGAAGGGTATCACCATCATTATAAACCCGGCTCCAAATGTATTTCTATGAAACAATATTGACCCATTTTACAGAAAGGGTGAGAGCAGACAAATTTGTACATTAGAGACATTTTCTACCTTTCTACATTTCATATCCCCAACCCCCCCACACACACACACACACACTTTGCACACCCTTAACAGCCATGTTGCCTTGGTAAAAAAAAAAAAACACAAACAAGCTCCACATACAAACAAACAACCGGTGGTTCGAACGCCACGAACACGGGGCAGCTCTAGCGCAAGTCGGCTGCCATGGGCACGGCGCCAGAGTCCTCCTGGAGGAGGTTACAGTTGGGGTCCCCTCGGACCCGGGGCGTGGCAGGCAGCTGGGCCCCGGTCATGGGGTCAACGCACCAACACTCCCCCCGCTGGCCATGGGTGGACATGTTGCACTGAGGATGAGGACCACACAACCATAACCACGCAGTAACCAACAATAACAAATGACAACGCATAATGACAAAGAGACATTGGCAAATGAAAACAAAACATTAACTTACAACAAATGATAGCACATTATTACAGACAATAATGAAAAGAGACAACGACAAACAATAAGAGACAATGACAGATGAAAACAGAACAACAAACAGCAAACAGGAGACATTGAAAGACACATTTAATGCAGAAACACACACACACACACACACACACAGACACACACACACATACACAAGTAGCTACGCTGGACACAGATATTACAAAAAGGAGGGGGTGTGTGTGTTGGGGTGGTAAGTTGGGGGCATGACAATGTGGACTAAGACAGTGCATGTGTGTGTGTATGTGCGCGCTCCACACCAACGTGTTTTCGCATGTCTACACAAACATCACCTCCGATTTGGAGGGGCAAAAGTTTAGGCGGGGAGGGGGTGGAGCCACGGCCGTCCAATAGCAGTGCTGGCTTGGGACGTGCCCCCACCCCATAGCCCGCCTACATTCCCACCACTCACATGCACATCAGAGGATTACAGACTACACCCCCTCCCCATTCCCCCAACCCTCTGCCTGCCAGATACACACTCCCCTGCGTCCCCCCTTAAAAAAAATGAGGTCATAATCAATGTGGTTTTCTGCCACAAACACTGGCCAGGAGAGGATGAGGAGGAGCGAGGATGAGGAGGAGCGAGGATGAGGAGGAGAGAAGATGAGGAGGAGGAGGGAGGAGGAAAAGGGAGGAAGAGGAGGGGTGAGGAGGAAGGAGGAAGACGGATAGGGAAGAGGGAGGAGGAGGAGAACGAAGAGGGAGGAGGAAGATGAAAGGAAGAGGAGGAGGTGGAGGAGGAGAGGAGGAGAATGAATGGGAAAGAACGAGGAGTTACAGGGGGAGAAGGAGAGGGCACAGGGTGGGGCGAAGGGGGGAGAGGAGAGGAGAGAAAAGGCCGTCCATTTTGTTCCTTGGGTGAGAAAGAACAAAACAAGTGACAGTTACAATAATTGGTGGCGGAAGAAAGGAGGGACGGGAGATACAGTGTGTGTGTGCGTCTGTGTGTTGTCCTGGGAAAGAAGGCCTCTCTCTCTCTCTCTCTCTCTCTCTCTCTCTCTCTCTCTCTCTCTCTCTCTCTCTCTCTCTCTCTCTCTCGCTCTCTCTCTCTCTCTCTCTCTCTCTCTCTCTCTCTCTCTCTCTCTCTCTCTCTCTCTCTCTCTCTCTCTCTCTCTCTCTCTCTCTCGCTGGGGAAAACAACGCCAGTTGCCTCTGACTTCCGTTCAGGACCTGTTGAAACCTGTTTAACTGTTCACACAGCTCACATTATGATCATTATTATTAGGAACGTTATTATAAGCATTATCATCATAACCAGGATCA